>JANCRA010000018.1:18660000-18846973 GCA_024362935.1 Setophaga petechia
CTGCAAACCTATACACACCAGAGGTGTTCCCCATATGGAACCATTCCATCAGGGAGCTCTCAAGCATCCTGCAATTACCTACCAACACAAATCTCCATATGCATGCACAGCAGCATAGGCAGGATTACACACATTAACAAGGTGAGGTGTAGACAAATGGATGCTCTAAAGAATTAGAGACATTCATAAAGCTTGGTTTCATTTCCCCTCTTCATGTACCTGATGCTCCTGGTTTAGATTCAAATAGGTTTTTGCATGGGTCTGTGCCTCACCCAGCACACTCAACACTGGCCCTTCCATCAGCAGCTCCTGGATATTCTTCTGAATTTTAACTGTATCACAGGTGCAATCATCATCTGTGCCTGCCTCGTGTTCAGATCCTGCACTGTCTAAATCCCAATTATTTCCATGGAGGTGCTTCTGTTTGCAGAGCTGAACCAAACCAAAACACCTAAACCAGGTGTTCTAGCTGGAACAATTTTTGACAGTACAGCCAAAACAGTTCAGCAAATTTTTCACAACTTGATGCACAACTTTGGGACAGAAAGGATTCAGAGGGAAATCTCCCCAGCCTTGGAGACAGGGTAAAAATGATGCTTGTAATGATGGTTTCTGAAATTCCCACTCTCAGGACTCTCACCTCAGCCCACCTCTGATCCCAGGGAAGGAGATGTGGGCACAAAGGGCTATGGACTGCTCCTGCAGCCACTTGGGATGAAGAGACTGGAAGCTGCAAGACCTTCCAAGGATTTTCACACCTCACTGTATAGACAGTCACCCTTTCCCCATTCATCTCCTTGGATGACCCCTCCCACCTCTGCTCAATCCCTTATCCCACACAATCAGTGTGTTTGCCTCCCTACCCTGTGAGAAATGCCTTGGCTGTAGGAAATCCACTCTGCATTCTCATTATTCCAGGGCCAAACCACATACCAGGATGCCAACCTGCTCTGGGAAGGAGAGGAATCCTCCTTCCTTCCTGAAGCCCTGGGCTGCACAAACTCCACACAAACTTCAGGGCAAACCTTCTCATCTCAGCAGATCTGCAGAGGCATCTGACTTGGCCAAAACCAGGGAGTTTGAAGGAGTTAAAAGTCCCAGATCAGTCTCAAAGCCAAATTTCAAGCCCCTGTGAAAATAAAAATAAAGCATGAAAGTGACAGAATTTCTCAACAATGTGGGTGATGGAATTTTTTCCCCTTAAATAACTGTAAAACAATGCCTTTTCCTCATATCACACTCTTGGATCTGGTTAAACTCTATTTCCCTCTCACACACACACATATTCATATACACAAAGCCCAGCCCGAGCCAACGGCCTGCAACTGAAAATTTCAGCCTGAACTGTTCCATGTTGGCAAGGATTTAGCATTGGAAAAGAGAATCTTTTAATGGGAAATGTTTGGCAACCTGAATTGCAGGCAGCACTGCCAGCTCCACCAATAATTATAGCTTAGTTTAGTGATCATCTGTGTGCTAAAGAATATATTTAATGATAAGAGCATTTGCCAGTGATATCCAACTTCCAACTGACTAGGAGACAGCCATGGGGTGCAGGAACGACCTTGCCCTGCCTGTTTGCCTCCAGACCTTCTGCCTGAGCCACAGGGAGCTGCTCCATTGGGTATTTTAGACAAGCCTCAAGGATGCTTTGGCTCCCTTCCATCTCTAACCTGCTCCAGGCAGAGGGAGAACATCTTATCTTTATATATAAGGTGATGCCTAATTCCCCACAGACAACCAGCAAGAAAATCTCTTGAATCTTCATGAAGTCTGCAATGGATTCAGAGAAGGTAAACAACACAATCTCTCTCTGCTTCACAGCTTTCCAGAGGAGCCAGGCAGCTTCAAATAATTTTCTGTGCATGCACAAATTCCAACAGCTCCATCCAAACTCTGGTGTTTGTGCACATGACAACCATTCTCCCACTGGAAGACTCTGGCTGAGAGCTGAACCTGTCCCTGTCTGGCTCTTTACCACTTTTCCAGCTGCCACGTGCCTCTGGATTCATGGAGTATCAGGCACTGGAAGCCAACTCTGCTAATTCTGATGGTCCTGGTCCAAGTGGGTCCCCACCAGCCACCTCTGGAGGAACCTGAACAAGGCAGTTGTAGATTAGATGTTGGGGAGAAATTCTTCCCTGTGAGGGTGCTGAGGCCCTGGTACAGCTATCCAGAAAAGTTGTGGCTGCCCCTGGATCCCTGGAAGTGTCCAAGGCCAGGTTGAACAGGGCTTGGAGCCACCTGGGATAGTGGAATGTGTCCCTGCCCATGGTAGGGGATGGAATAAGATGAGCTGTAAGGTCCTTCCCAATTCATTTTGGGATTCTATAAACCTCAAAGAAGAAAAGGCCAAATAGTAAATATCTCCAAAGAATGAAATTCTCCCAGACCTCTGTCCCTATCCCAGCACCTTCCATTTGTTCTGGGCTCCAACCCCACAACCATTTTATTGGTCTCCACTGGTCTTGCTCCACTTTGGCAGCATCTTCTGTACTGGGGTCCCCAAACTGCCCACAGAATTCCAGATGTGTCCTCACACTGTTGAGGAAATATTTCTCTTGACCTGCTGGCCATGGCAACATCCTGGGACCCACAGCTTTTATGTTTCAACAATTAAATTATGGCCAAGGGCCAGACCTGTACCAGGCCAGACCATCACTCTCCAGGCAAGCCTAGGATACAACTCTCTCCTGCTCAAGTTTCTAATTTTATCACAGTAAATTAACACAATCTAATTGACAAAATCATTGTTAAAAAAACAAACTAACTAACTAACTAACTAAGGGAAAGTCTTTGATAACTGTAAAAACATTCGCAACTAACCCACATTCAGAGCATAGTGAATAGGGAGTACTATGTTTTGAAAACCTTTTATTTTTTGAGATTCAAAAATAGCTCCTCTATGCTTTCCCTGGTTAGAAACCAACCAGACAATAAAAAAGTTTTACCATGGTTAAAATTTCCTTATTCCAAATTGAGCTTTTCCTTTCAAAAGTTTCCTATTCTCACTTGAATTTGGCTTTTCTCTTGAGGCACAAGGATTCATATTCTTTCCAAAGGGTATTTACACTGGGATTTAATCCTGTCCCTTGCCATTTGAGTGGCTCTTATAATTTAGACTAACACAGAGCACCCTGCTCTCCCAGCTCCAGAATGGCCCTGGCACAAGGGAACGTGTTATGAGATGTCTGAAATCAAGTTATTATCTCTTCCATGAATTGAAACCTTCTTAGAGACAATGTTTTACAGATAAACCTTATTTCTAGGTTTCAGCTAATATTCTAATACTATTTTAAACCCAAAATTGTTAATTCTCCCTTTTCTTGTAGATATTAGCAACTCCTTTGTCCTTAATTCCACTTTAATAACATCCTTGTTTTAGAATTTCCATGGGGTTTAAATATTGTCTTGAGCGTTTTAAGCCAATCTCCAACACTTGCCAAAGTTTTACAGTTCCTGGCAAACCTCCTGGGAATCTTGCAGAGTCAGAAACCAGGGTGTGATTGTGTCTCCCTCACCCTCCCCATCCATCCCAGCTGGACATGGGTGTCCCATTGCTCAGCCCAGGGAAGTTGGTGTCACCAGTTACAGAGGGGTTTTTTAGCCAATGCAGGAATTTGCATGATTTGGGCACAAATTGGCCAAGCCAAACTGCAACCACCTGTCCTGGGCATTTGGGTGCCTCTGGAATTGCCCAGCTCAGAAGCTGGCAAAGGCAGTTCAGCAGGGAGGTACAAGCAGAGCTTCTCTGCCCATGTGCAGCTGCAGGGGACTCAGGGCTGGAGTCCTCTTTGAGCAGCACTGGATGTGGGAGGGCAAAGGAGGTGTCAAAAGCAAAGAATTCCTTGGGTTGGAAAAGACCTCCAGGATCAGGGTCCAGCCATTCCCCCAGCACAGCCAAGGCCCCACTGGCCCATGTCCCCACGTGCCACATGCACGTGGCTTTTCAGTCCCTCCAGGGATGGGGACTCCAGATGGCCCTGGACAATGTTCCCAGAGAGGTGTCATGGGATGCCCAGGAGAGCTCAGCATATGGACACAGCATTTCTTTTCATTCCTGGGATGCTGTGAGCATTTTTCCCTGCCTGTGGACCTGCAGATGACACCTCTGCAAGGACCCAGAGGTGCTTTTTGATGCTCAGGTGAAGCTGCTGTCACTGCAGCTCCATTTCTTCATCTGTAATTAAGAGCCTCAAAAATTTTCCAACCTCTCTCCCACCTACTGGTGATGTATGAGAGATGTCAGAGCAGGACAAGACTCTCTGGAGCCTCCTGAGCCTGTGATGCAGGCTCCTTGTCACCTTGGTCCCATTTTGCATGATGCTGTGATATGTAAATCAAACAAAAGCAGCCCTAGTTTTCAGGAGCACTTTAAATTTAGTATCTCAGGAGCATTGCATTTAGGCTTAATGAAAGTTATGATATGTTGATTAAATACTAGCTGAGGGCTGAAAGAGCACTTGCTGAGCTTTAGAGGGCTGCAGGCAATAAATTGAGTTGCCACCTAATTATTCTGGCTGGCTGGGATCTCCACAATGGATCACAAGGCATATTTGTCACAATGCTGGGGAAGGAGGGCACTGGCCCTTTTAAACTTTAAATTTCTGGGACCTGGGCTCAATCCTACTTCTGCACAGGCCATAAAGCACAGAGACCTGCCTGCTCTGCCAGGTTCCCAGCATATGCACTGCAGAGCCACCACATCTTGCACGAGTTCCCTGGGAGATTTATTCAGGCCATGAATTTCCCACCCTGAACAAAAACAGGACAAATTCTGTCCGTAACAGAACAAATTTGAGCCCTGTGTGTGATGAAGACCAGCAAGATGTGTGCATCATCCACCAGCTTCCTGAGAGGAGACAATAAACCTTCTCCACTGCAGAGAACAGGTGGAGCAAACCTCCCAAAAGCCCTAGCTCAGGGCTGGGCAAGGAAGAGCATCCTCACACACTGACATTACATCCTTAACACAACCAGGAGATCTCCTGGGAACAGGGAGGTTCTGTAAAAGGAAAAGCCCATAATCAATCTGGATTATCAAAACAGCTTTCTGTGATCACTCACAATCCAAATCCATCTGCCTCAGACCCTGAGGAGGACATCTCTTTGTGGGAAGGACCATGTTCAGCAGGGATAGGAAAACATCTTGGAATAAAGTTTTAGGACACTGAAAACAGGTCCCAGGCACAACTCATACTCACGCTTGCCCTTGGTAAGCCATTTAATCTTCTGACTCCAAACTTTCACCAACAAACCTGTTTCTATTCCTTAATATATTCACAGGATATCATTCCTTAGCATATTCTGTGTCAGAGTTGGAGCTTTTCTGCATGTGCAGCCCCTGGGACAACACAGACCCAACCTGTTATCCCTATCATCAGGAAAACAATTTACCCTGGGCATGCAAGATGATAGAAGGAGCTCTCTAAACAGGGATACAAAGAGTTGATTCGTCCTGAATGAACCAATCCTTTCTTTATTTGAATACAGCTTTAATCCACTCATTCCATGTCAGAATTCTGTTGCACACTGGTGAGTGCCAACATCAGCTCCCAAAGTACTCAAAGACAGTTTTTGCCTCTCCATGGGGAATGTGCCTCCAGGCACATGGATCCAGCCTTTTTCCACACAGAACAACCCATTAATGGCCAGCAAGAGAGGACCCAGCATCCTGCTTGGGAAGCTTTTGGGATCAGCCCATGCCCAATGAACCAACAGGTTTTCTTCCTATCTCACTTATTCAGAGGTGGGAGCAGTGAGAGGGAAGAACAGAATTTGTTTGGGTTTTTAACACCCTGTAATAACTTCCACATTCCATATGTCATTTCCAGATCAGGTAAGTGGGACCATCTTTATCCACCATCTGCCAAATCATTCAATTTCTAAAATGCTGAATTAAAACAATGTCACAAAATACCACCCTGGAATCACACATAACATTATCCTGGATTTTCAAGTGCACTCTAGCAGGGTGAAAAGTGTAAGGTGATCCAGAGCTGAGTGTCAAGCTCTGCCACAATAGAATTCAAAATAATTGTGCTGTTGTTTGACAGGCAGTAAAATTCATGGTGGTCTATTAAATCAATGGCAATGTAATGTGGAACACTGCAGATTAAAAAGAAAAAAAAGGCAGAGTTCACAAAGGGAGGCCATTGGAAAGAATCCCTTTGGAGCTTCTAATAGGGTTGATTTGTGGCAGGAAAGGCTGATACATGCAAGACAGAATAGAGGGAAGGGAAAACGAGACTGGGAGAGAGAAGCAGAAAGAGAAAAAGCAAAATAAATGTAAAAGAGGAGATGAGTGAGGGGGAAAGGGGAATGAAATAATTGTAAAGAAAGTACTAACAAGTTGTTATCATATATAGATGCCTCATCCTTGGCACCTTTCACACCTTGGCTGTTTTGTCACAGCCAAGGGTTCCTTCTGCCAGCTCCTGGGCACAACCTGCTCCAGCTGCCAGGAAGAGACAGAAGGATTAAGGTCAGAAAGTGAAATCTGCTTCTATTATCTCCAGCAGAACTCATCCCAAAGGCAGGAAAACCCCTCCAATTTTACAAAAGGAACTTAAAACACTTGTCTCAAAGCCAGGCTGAGGCACAGTGAGTGTAAAAGTGGTGTTGGAAGAGTATGACTTCCCACGGTTGGATATATCTTCTCCTGACTGGAGACAAGCTTCCAATCCCAATAAGCAACCCAGGGCCAGTCAGGCAGTACAGCCCCTTTGTGTCATTCCTATTTTAAAATGCAGCAGAGACATCTTGTACCCAGGAATTCTGGTGGGTCTAGGATCTGGGAAATCCTTTTTCATTAGATCACAGTGGCTTCATGAGATTTTCCTTCCTGGTTCCAGGGAAGCAGCTGTGCCAAAGGCATTTGTGAAGAGGAGTGTGGGTTTGTGCCTGAATGCATTACCTGGAGTGAGCCTGGAGAAGCCTGTGCTGGCCATGAGGATCACAGAGTTTCATCTCCCAAGTGAAGCAGTAGAAGGATTTCCACCTCCTTAGAGAGTTGAGGTCTGTTCCATGGCAGTGGCTGAACCTTTCAGAGAGTCCTTTTGTCGTGAATAAAGAGGCAAACAGTCCTGAGGGATTCAGGAGAGGCTGCTCCAGCAGATAATTGCTGTCACTGACAGCATCTTATTTTCCTTGGGAATTTATCATACTTCAGCCCCACCAAGGGCTCCTGTTAGGAGCTCTCTGTTCTGGGAGTTCAGTGGGAAGTACTGTGTCCATCAGAGCAAAGGTGCCTCCAGTACCTGGTGCAGGTGTTGACATTGAGATACCACAGTCAAATTACCCTCCAGAGCTTTCTTTTGGTCTCCTGACTCCATCTCATTTGCAGGTATTTGCTGAACCCACAGCTTTTGATGCACTTATGACCCCTCATAGTGTGTGTATACCATGTCTGAGTCCTGCCTCCCAACAAGGATCACCCCACTCCATTAGTGGAGATAATGTCCATTATTTGCTCCAAATCACTCTGTCTGTGTTACAAAACCCTCCATGTCTGGGGACAGCAAAAGGAAGGACACCAAAAAATCAATTCAAATTCAAAAATCTCTTCAAATTCACCACCACCTTTCAGAAATATATGTCTGAATTATAGCCTCCTGGAGCCCATCATTTCTTCCTAATCTTTCTTGCTATTTGATCTTGCATTTGATGGCATTGAAAAGTAGATTGTTTGATTTGGGTCATTTTGGATCAATCAATACATTTTACCAATTCACAGCCTAGATGAATTCTATAAACCCATTTTTTTCTCTCCAACCAGAAAGGCCCACAGCAGTAACCCAGGAGGTTCCAACCTTCCCATTCAAATATTTTTTTTTTTCTCTAAATTACAGGACAGTTTTACCAAACGGTTTTTAGGGGAAATTCCCTCTGATGTGAGGCCCTAACCCAGGACACTGGGACAACCAAAGTTTGTTCCCTTTTCTGGGACAAACAGTCAAGGCAACAAAGATGGAGATTTCTACAGCCTCTCTCAAAGAGTTAAAACTCTGAAAGAGAAAGGCACCAGCTGGAGCTGCACAATGGTGTGAGCAAACCCTTCTTTGAACAAGCCTGAGTGTGCTCTCATCTCCAGTCTTGAGTTAAAACCAGGTGAAAGGCTGGGAGAGTTGGGATTGTTCTGTGTGGAGGAGAGAAGCTTCAGGATGACCTAATTGTGGCCTTCCAGTACTTGAAGGAGCCAGAAAGAAACATGGAGAGAGAATATTTCCAAGGGATGGAGTGCCAGGACAAGGGGAATGGCTTCCCACTGCCAGAGGGCAGGGTTGGGTGGGATATTGGGAAGGAATTCCTCCCTTTGAAGATGCAGAGGCCCTGGCACAGGGTGTCCAGAGAAGCTGTGGCTGCCCCTGGATCCCTGGCAGTGTCCAAGGCCAGGCTGGATGGGGCTTGGAGCAACCTGGGATAGTGGAAGGTGTCCCTGCCCATGGCAGGGGGTGGAATGGGATGGGCTAAAGAGCCCTTCCAACCCAAGCCAGTAATTCTAGGACTCATTATACTTTCAGTACAGGATTCCCAATTAAATTTAAATTGTTACATCTCATGATTTCAAATATTTGGTTTACAAGACATTCTTTTAGACTTCTCCTGAAGGCAACCACCGTGCCTCAAATCTGAATGGCCCTTTTACCAAATTCCCCACAGATGAACCTTAAATCCTTTCAAAATAATAATTAACTTACCTGTGGGGACACATCCAAAGAGGCCTCAACACAGAAGATACTTTGTCCTTCCACAAACCCATAGGTTTAAAAAAATCAGGATTTCCATTAAATCTTCACTCTGCTTCTGCCAAGGGCTCTCAGGATCTGATGGCTCATTCAACTATGAATTCACTCTTCACCTGTTATTCTTTTCACTCTGAAGGACAAATCTCAAAGTTGTTCAGGTGAGTTTCCTTAGGTTTAGAGATGTGCAAGGCTTGTGATATAAAAATTTATGTAAGTCTCAACATTAGTCCCAAATAGACATATTTGGAATAAATACGCTTGAAATACATTATCTGACTGCTGCTATTTCCTTTGACCACCAATGAAAATGGAAATCTGGAGTTTCCAATTTGTCAAAATAAAATTTAGAAGCAGTTCAAGGATGGATTTCTTTTTCTTCTGCAAATGATCAATCAGGACATCATGAACAAGGAAATACAGCTGGGTTGAAAAAAGATGTCAAATATTTTTAGGATTAATAAATAGATGTAGAATGAGGATTTGCCTATTTTGTAGTCTTGAAAATCAGTGGAATAACCCTCCTGGCAAAGCAGACAGAAGATGTATGGATCAAGGTATTAAAGATAACCAGATAGGAGTCAAACAGCTCTGGTAACTGAGTCACTGTGTGAAGAGTCACTTGGGATTAGGTATTAGGACTGTGCTGTGTCACCCCGACTAAAGCAGCAGTGTAACTATCCAAGGAATTTTGAAGAGACTTAACACTGTGGATTATAAAGTACTTCTACTTTTGTGTCTCTTTTTTTTTTGTAACTGCATTTTCAGGCGTGCTTAATTATATCATGTTTAAAAGTCAGCCAAGTCTTGAAGTTACATTCCACAACAAAAAAAATTAGGAGTTTAGCAAATGAATGTGCTGTCCTTTGGATCCCACTGCAAAGAATTCCTTTGGTTTGAACAGAGCTGTTGTCAGCTGAGAATCTGTCACTGGCTGGCGGTGTCCTTTCACCACCTATAAAACACAATTCATACAATAAACCCAGGTATTGCAGTGGTAATTAAAATCCAAAAGCAATTAGCCTTTTGTTTATTTCACTTGGGAACCTGACTAAAACCTAAATGAGAAAACCAAAATTAAAAAAAATCTCCAGCTTAGGCATAGTCCCAGATGCCTGAGTGATGTCCTAATTAAGCTGTATTACAGCATCACAACATAAGCCTGCCCACGTATGAATGTATAGATGTACATGTGTGCACTTCATTATGTGCTGCACAGCCCTGACAGCCTCAACAACTCATTCCCACCATCCCAGCAAGTGGCAATTGAGGATTGAAGCACTAGAGGAGGAAAAAAAAAAAAAAAACAACCTGCCTAAGGCTTTCCTAGAAGGACTTAGGAATGTGCACATTCATCTGGGAGAGTGTGCACATTCCAAAGGCTCTGGAAGCTCCTCTTGAGGGACATTCCTGTAGGATTGCAGGTGTTGAGGTTAGAGGCAGCCAGGTTGTGCAGAATGAGGGGAGGATGTGTCCAGGCTTGAGCAGGGAATTGCCCACACAGCCTTCATCAGTTGATAAGGGTCTCTCCTTGCCTGAGATTTGTCCCTCCTGATCCACAAAGGAAGGTGGGAAATCCTTTCTTCAGACCCTCACAGGTGACCCCACCAATGAAATTTTCATCCTAGTATGGCCTGGGTTGGAAGGGACCTCACAGTTCATCTCATGCCACCCCCTGCCATGGGCTGGGACACCTTCCACTATCCCAGATTGCTCCAAGCCCTGGCCTTGGACACTTCCAGGGATCCAGGAGCAGCCACATCTTCTGTGGGCAGCCTGTGCCAGGGCCTCCCCACCCTCAAAGAGAAGTGGGTTCAAAAGTCCTTGGACACCATCATATGAGTGAACTGCAATATTTTGGAGTCTACTCACAAAGAGTGTTGGTTTCACTCTTCCAGAACCTTTTGAAGCTGGAGCAGACCAGGCTCTTGGCAGGAGTTGGAGACATTCTAGATTAGGTTCTGGCCATGGGTGCAATGTCAAAATGGAAACAAGATAGGAGAAGGGCTGTTTTCCAACTGCAGCTGTGCAGACCTGGAAGCAGCAAAAAGGGAAATTAATTATTTCTGAAGGACACCAGGCCCAAAAACCCCTCTGGAAATGCTGTACCAAGCCTCAGACTAAATAATACATCGATGACATCGACTGCTTGACTGTGGAATTCAAAGTCACACACAGAAATATTCCCATGCATAAAAATAACACCCAGCCTCTTCCTTGTGCATTATTAATATCAAACCCCTTGATTTGCATAACTTCACAGTCCACATGTGTGTGTCCACAAATTCACCTGTAAATGTCTCCAGAAAAATGGCAGGATCAGTGTTTGCTGCCAGTCTGGAGTGAGGTGTAGCACCCAAATCCAGCAGCCAAAAGAAGAATAAAACTGGGGACTGTTAACCCTAACAGAAGCATTCAGGGTTTATATTTGTTTTTACAATGCTATTTAAATAGTTTAGCTGCAGTTAAGTCACAGGTAAAGGGAACACCTTCAGCTTTACATCATTCTTTCAGGACTTTCGCAGATGCCAAGCAAGGAAGATACCAGTGATAAACCAGCTGTCCCATGGGAGAGGTGGGAAGTTCTCAGTCCTTCCTGTTATGGCTGGGGAAAAAAAAAGGGAGAGGGATGAAGTGTTGGACTCACCTGATTAACCCTCCCCAAAATAGCCACTAATGACCCTTTTAAAGGAGCTCCTCCCCACACAGCAGTTTGGGGACAGATATTTTTGTGTGCTGGATCTACCCAACCCCAAGGGATGACACATCCAGCTGAGTGCCACCTGTGCCACTCTGGTGACTCCTCCAACACTCCACTTGGGTGTCCCTTAGCAGAGCAGACACTGCTGGCAAAAGCACATTGTGTTATCAGCTCCAAGCCACTCTCAGATCCCCCAGCCAGGGGTTTGGCCCTCGTGCTCCAGCCCTTTCCATTCCCCAGCACCCTCTGCCTGCGGCAGGCATCCAAAACTGGGCAGCATTGCAGAGGGAGAGCGTCCATCTGGCTTTTCTGAGAGGGGTTTTAACTGCTCAGATGCTTTCCAAGAAGTCTTTAGTAGTCCAAACAAGCTTGACTCCATGTTTTTTATGAATGTGCCCCAGCTACAGTTCCCAGTTCCAGCCATTTTCCTCTCTCTGAGAGTACTTAAGGAGCCTTCTTCATAACTCTATTCTCATGCTTATAATTTGCGTTGAATCCAATCAACTCCTTGTCCTATTTGTTATAATCCCTCCTGACACATTCTTCCACCTCTTCTACTGTTTTCTTCCTGAGTAGCCCTTAAGCAGAGAGGTTTTGGATGCAGGAGCCAGCCCAGCTCTGAGCAGGACACCCATGTACAGCGCCACAGAAGTCCTTTGCACCCTGAATTATTTTATGACTGGTATTTAATAAGTCTCAATCACCATGTAGCACCACCCAATGAGAAAAAAATAAAGGTATTTTCCCTGCAAGGCTGGAGACTCTGTGTTTTCCCTACCTCTCCTCAGTGATCAATCCCCCTTTTCTAATTCCAGGAGCATTTCAAGGCACAGGAGAAGCCACCAGCTATAACAAGAACATGCTTGGTGAAGCTTCCCCACCTCCCAGCCAGCTGGGAGCCCATGCAGCAGCTAAGCCCTATCCAGGGGTTTATGTGGAGCCTTTGTGCTCCATTTAGCTCACAGTGAACCTCCCAAAGGACATTTTCAGGGAGTAAATGCACTGAGAGGTTCGTGCTTGCAATTCCACAAAGCCCAGTCTCAGGGATCTCACAGCACTATCTGCTACTCCCCATCCAGAGCTTTATTTTCACACTCTCTAAAAAGTCAAAAAATTAGCATGAGCTTCCACCACCCACGAAAGAGTTAATCCAAATCACCTGGGTGTGAGCAAAAAAAATCCACCAAACTCCAAAAAGATCCCAGATATTACTGCAGCTTTTCCCTTTTCTGTTTCCTCCATCTTCCTCCACCTCCAAAACATTCATTTTGCTCATCTCTTTGATGGAAGAATGAGCTCAAGCTGAGAAAGGGATAAAATAAACCCAAATAAAAAAAAATAAAGAAAATAAAAATAAATCCATAACAAACCCCTCTCAAATATCACCCTTCAAAAGGATAAAATGGTTTCAATTTTGGACTGTCTCGTTCACTTCCCTCCCCCCTCCCTCCCTAGGTGTATATCCATATCTGTAGATTTAGAGAGGGGTTTTTTTTAGTATTATTATTTAGTTAATATGAATTACAGGCCTCAAGCTGCCTCCCCTCTAAACCCAAAATGAAGCAGCTCTCTTTTTTCTCCCTTTTTTTTTTTCTTCCCCTCTTCTTTCCCCCTCACCAACACGATTTACATTCTCAATGTAATGTATTAAAAAGTTGACAGGGCCGAAAGGATTCACATGATGTCGGCTAAGAAACCCAATTTCCATGATGAATTGCCCGGAGCCCCTGAATCACAAACCATTTTTTCCGCTGCTCAGAAGTTGATTTTTTTTTTTTTTAAATCTTCTTAAAGCTTCTCTCCTAATCTTCGGCTAGAAGAGATGGGTGAAAGGATTTTTTTTTCTAAACTAAGGAAAGTATTAGCATCTTGGTTGTTGTGCATCAAATTTGAAAATGCAAGGTTAGTAATATTTCAAATCGGCTACGGTCCAAGCCACTTGATAAGTGTGCTTGCTGTCTCTGCCTGGCTCTCCCCCCTTCCCAAGTTTCTCTTGGCAGGAGCACGGCGCTACGGCAGCGGCCGCGTGCGCAACTGTGTGCAGGGCATGGGGTGGGGTGCTGGGAAGGGACAGCCACCCCCAACTCCACCTCTCCCTCCTCTTGTTTCCCACTTTTTCCAGCATTGGAGACCCATTCCCAAAATCTGAGATATGGCAGATCAAGCAGAACCCAGAAAATGCTCCTAAATGAGGTTTTGCTTTTGGGAAGGAGCGCTGAGTTCTTGCCTGAGTGCTGGGATTGAATCCCATGCTAAAGGACAGCCACTCCCAACTCCACCTCTCCCTCCTCTTGATTCCCACTTTTTCCAGCATGGAATACCCATCCCCACAATCTGAGATGCGTCAGATCAAACAGCACCCAGAATTTTGGAAAGGAGCACTGAGCTCTTCCCTGGGTTCTGGGATTGAATCCTGTGCTAAAGGACAGCCACTCACAACTCCACCTCTCCCTCCTCTTGTTTCCCACTTTTCTCCAGCATTGGAGACCCATTCCCACAATCTGAGATGTGGCAGATCAAGCAGAACCCAGAAAATGCTCCTAAATGAGGTTTTGCTTTTGGGAAGGAGTGCTGAGCTCTTGCCTGAGTGCTGGGATTGAATCCCATGCTAAAGGACAGCCACTCCCAACTCCACCTCTCTCTCCTCTTACTTCCCACTTTTTCCAGCATGAAATACCCATTCCCACAATCTGAGATATGGCAGATCAAGCAGCACCAGAAAATGTTCCTAAATAAGGCTTTCCTTTCAGGAAGGAGAGCTGAGCTCTTGCCTGAGTGCTGGGATTGAATCCCATGCTAAAGGACAGCCACCCCCAACTCCACCTCTCCCTCCTCTTGCTTCCCACTTTCTCCAGCACGGGAAAACCATCCTCACAATCTGAGATGTGGCAGATCAAGCAGCACCCAAAAAATGCTCCTAAATGAGGTTTTCCTTTTGGGAAGGAGCGCAGAGCTCTTCCCTCTGTGCTGGGATTGAATCTCGTGCTGGAGCAGTGTGTCCTGCAGGCACGCTGCTGTGAATATTTGTTTTTAAATGAACTCCTTCCCTCCACGGAGTTCCTGGGAAAAAAAAAAAACCTGCAGAGAGGAAACGAGTCATTTTGCCCACTCTAATGAGCTATCCAGCCATTCCCAACAGCAAGGTCTTTAATGAGATTTCCCTCCCTGCTCCCTGCCTTCACCAGCATATGAAAAACAGGAGGTGATCAAGGATTGACTCTGTGGATGAAGGGAAGGACAGTTTCTTCCCTCGGTGCTGCTGTTTCCAAACAGCAGCGTTCCCATCTCTGTCATTTCTGGAGTGCTCCTGCTGCTTGCCCAGGCAGCAGGAAAACCTTGGCAGCCAGAGGATGGAAATGCTGCCCAAATGCTTGAGGCTCTTGGGAAATGGCTCATGCCCCTCGTGCCAGATCCAAGCCCTGGGAAGATGAAGCAGCACAAACATTAAGGGCTCCCAGCAGCAAGTTCTGCATACAAAGAGTGGGGTCAAAGACAGGGCTGGCAGAGCAAGGCTTTTCCAAGGAATGCACTGCATTTCCCCCTTTATGGTCCAAAACAAAAGGGATTTGAGGGACAGAATACTGTTGGTATCTAGTAGAGGCCATCCCCTCAGGCCTGGCTTAGCAGAACAGTAACTCACAAAGGTAGCCCAAGAATTTATCCAGAAGACCCAGCACAGACCTGGGATGACCATCCAGGGCCATTAGAGCCAGCAGCTTAAATACACACAAAGGAGCACATTCTGCTCTCCAGCATCAATCTGCTCCCTTTTTAGAGTCTCCTTGCATCAGCAGTGATCCCAGATTCCCCTGCCTTTGGGATACAAAGATGTTGATAACCTCCTCCTGCAGTGCTGTCTCATTTTGGCCACAGCTCTCCACATCTTCCTCCCTCTGTGCTCACAACCTCTTTTAGCTCTTCCCCTACATGCCTAAAGGCAGGGAGTCAATTGTATCCATCATTTTGCATATAAATTTCTCCCCACGTGGAATGAAAAACACCTCTGCTCTGCCAGAAGAGAAGCTGCCTCAAATGCCAGGTTTTTCTTAGGGGGAGTGGTTCTGTTATGGTGTTATTGGCAGGGAGGTACTGGAATAGGGTGAGTCCCATGACATTGGTAGAGCTGCCACATGAGTCTCCACTACCTCTGGGTCACAATTAGTCTTTCTCAGAACCGATTGCACCAGCCTATTTTATTTTTACTCATAAAATCCCTCTCTGGTCACCTCCAAGTCAGGATCAGCTCTGGGAGCAAAGCCAGAATCTCAGCCAGTCACCATCAGTGCACAGAGACCTCAGGGCACCACAGATTTGCTACAGGTATTGGAAACAAGTCTGAGGACATGAGAGAGGACACAGTGGCCTCTGGGATCCATCTGCAGTTGAGCAGGAGGAACTGGAATCAATGTCCTTGGAGATCTCTGCTCAGCACATGTTGATTTGAGGAGCTGGAGAGGGAATGTGCAGCCACTCCTGTGTGCCAAAGAGCACAGCCTCAGACCCTGCACTTCCTCATCAGCTGTTCTCCCTCTTGCTCTGTGGACTTACTTTCCAAGGTGTTCCACTCCTTTCAAACACCTGCCTTCTTCATGAGGAAAACATCTCCTTTTCTCCCAAATCCAGCCTCTGTATTTCAGCACCCATTTCTACCCTTCAGCACCCAAATGCCTGAGTTTTGGAGGTTCATTCCTAGGGTATTTTGGCAAGACTCTGGACTGAAGCATCCTGGAACCTCAAGCAAGCCCAGTTTTCTTTTCCAGGGCCAGTGGTTGGACTCAGTGATCTTAGAGGGGGTTTCCAGTCTCTCTGGGTCTGTGTTTGTTGGTCTCATGCAGAGCTGTAGGATCTGTGCCCAGCAATTGACTCAACCTCTTTCCCTGGTGCCAACATTACAGGGATATGATCCTGAGGATTAAGTCCCAAATATAACCCTGATATTCCTGTCTTCCAGGGACAGAAGTTGATTTTAATGCATAGCTGCCCAGGTGTTGGGCAAGTCTTAAACTCAAGAGCGTCATGAGCAATTCCAGCCCTTACAGGTTTAGGAAAACACAGGAATTCAGCAGCCAGGCTTGGGAACTGATCAAGCTGAGCTCCACTCCTGCAATCATGACACTTCCCTGGATTTAGCACCAGGAGCATGCTTATGAAGCAGCAGCAGGAGAGCAATGACCCCCTAGGCATCTCCAGGAGCTAATCCAGTCTCCTCAGGCTGATGAAGGCTCCCTCCTGTGCCCTGAGCTCTCAATCCTGCACAGTTCTGCCTCACGGAGGGCTTGGGGGAGACTCCACATCCCACTGCTCCCCCTGCTCCCAGCACAGAGCTCACAGCCACCCCACATCCAGACAAAGGTATGAGAGAACTGATGCACATCACACCAAGATGAGGCAGAGCCTGAGCTTGAGAGGATGGTCAGGACACCTAGAGAAGGTGAGAAACATCACCTGCGATTGCTGGAGCATGGCAGACCCCATACACTGAAACCATTTCATTGTGACACCTGTGTAACTTAAGGAGTTTCCCTGTGTATTCCAAGGGCTTGAGCAAATTATAACAGGCAAAAAAAAGCCAGAGAATTGACTCAAATGAAGTACCAAAACTCCAGTTAGAGCAGGGAGACATATGGAAGAGTTTTTTGTAAATGTAGTGTGTGTACTGCCATCTTTCAGGAAACCCAAGAGCCAAGCAGGTAAATGCACATTCCCAGCACCCTGACAAGCTACAGAATCCTTTCAGGACATTTTTACCTCTATGGCTGAAACATATCCTGCGATTTTTTTTATTATTTGCCTGCTCTCCTCTCACCAAATCCTTGGAAGCTCTTAAAAAACAGCACAGTAGGAGTCATCCTTCTCCAGACAACACCTTCATGCTTCTCCAGACAGCACCACAGAACTCAAATGGCCTCTGTTCCCCATGGGATTCAACAAAAGTACCACATTCTGCATAATGCATTCACAAAAAGCAGCTGGATCATGAAAGCATAAGTGACACCTTGTCTATGGCAGAAGTCAGGTCTCTCCATGTTTTAAACTAAGTAAGAGATGTTTGGATTGGATATTAGCAAGAAATATTGTGAGGGAGGTGAGGCCCTGGCACAGGTTGTCCCAAGAAGCTGTGGCAGCTCCACCCCTGGAAATGTTCAAGGCCTGGTTGAAGGTGTTTGGAGCAACCTGGGATAGTGGAAAGTGTCCCTGTCCCTGGGGGTGGGACTGGATAGGGTGATTTTTAGAGACCCTTACAACCCAAACCATTCCATGACTTTAGGGTTGGATGTCCAACTCAGAATTTGCTTCCCACCCAAGCTTTAAATTTAGTTGCAGCCAGAGCATGTCCCATCTGGATAATGTTTTACACCCATAAATTTCAAAGTAGTGGGCAGCCCTTAGTCTGACAACCAGCAAGTCACACACAGCAGGGTTATTCCAATGAGGTTGCACCTGTACCACACAGCAGGAAGCTCCACTACTCATGTCCAAGGTGGGATGAGCTGAGAGCCAAGAGTGATCCCAGAACAAGCAGTGTCCTCACCAACCTTGGCACAGCCCCTCAGCACCACAGAGCCCACCCAGTGCTGGCAGTGGACTCCTGACACAACAAAGGGCTGGACCAGCCCAAGGCTCACACCAAGAGACCCCTCAAAAGATGGAGCAAAGACGAGCTAAACCCAACACACATTCCAGCCCAAGCCAGGAGAAAGGCAAGGCTGCAGACAAACACACTTGCAGCAAGGCCTATGCCAGCAGCAAACACCCAGGGCTGGGCTTAAATGGAGTTCCTGAGCCCATGGACAGCTGAGGGTGTGTGGGTCAGGGTCCCAGGTGAACCTGCTCAGGGCAGTCAAGAGGCATCAGCACACTCAGGGCTCTGGCTTTATGCCAGGGCTGTCCACAATACCAGGGCTGGCTCCCTTTTAAACAGCTTCTAAATCACGGAGAGCATTGAAAAGTCTGTATTTCTTATAAAAAACACATCTGGGCACTGAGAGCTTGGAGGACCATCCTGCTTCAAAGAGCGGCACAGAAATGCCTCCTCCTTCCCGGGAGCCCAGGATCCCTACCCAGCTTCTTGCCCTCCTTGCTATGAAGGACAGAAAGACACGGGAGGAGAATGTTTCCCAGCTCAGCCTCGGGCTGCTGGGGAGCACCAGGAGCCTCAGCCTCCTGTCCAGCAGTGCCGGCCGGGCAGAGCTCCGAGGGTGCTCCAGGACCTCAGGCAGCTGTCGGTGACTGCAAAGACAGCAGCAGCCTCCAGTGGCCAGCTGGCAAACAGCACCAGCGTGGCAGCCTGGCCAGTGTCCCACACAAATGCCAGCATGGCCTCATGGCCATGTCCCATGGTCAGCACCAGTGTGGTTTCATCCTCAGTGTCCCATGGCCTACACCACTGTGGCCTTGTGTCCAGTGTCCCATGGCCTACACCACTATGACCTTGTGTCCAGTGTCCGATGGCCAACACCACCATGGCTTTGTGTCCAGTGTCCCATGGCCTACACCACTGTGGCCTTATGTCCAGTATCCCGTGGCCTACACCACCATGGCCTTGTGTCTAGTGTCCTGCAGCCAGCACCAGAGTGGCGCTATGGCCAGTGTGGTTTCATCCCCTGTGTCCCATGGCCAACACCACTGTGGCCTTATGTCCAGTCCCACAGCCAGCACCCGAGTGGCATTATGTCCAGCGTGGTTTCATCCTCAATGCCCCACAGCCAACACCAGTGTGGTTTTGTGTTCAGATGTCTCACAGCAAAGATCAGTGTGGCCTCATATCTAACACTCATATCCGAGGTCCCACAGCCAAAACCAATGTGGCCTTGCGTCCTATGGCCAACACCAGTGTGGTTTCATCCTCAGTGTCCCACTGCCAGCACCACTGTGGCCTCATGTCCAATGTCCCACAGCCAATGCCAGTGTGGCCTCACTCCTGATGTCCCACAGACATCCCACAGCCATCCCACAGCCACCAGACATGGTCTCATGTCCAGCATCCCATGAAAATGCCCATGTGGCCTCATGTCTGATCACCCACAGCCAACACCAGTGTGGCCTCACACAGCAAACACCACATCAGTGTGGTTTCATTCCCAGCGTCTCATGGTGAATTCTAGTTTGGCCCCACATCCAGTGGCCCAAGGCCACTACCAATGGGGCCTTGTGTCCAGTATTCCCTGGTGAACACCAGCATGGCCCCATTCCTTACAACCCACAGCAAACACCAACATGGTCTCACACCCCAAGCCCCACAGCAAACACCAGCGTGGCTGTGCACCCTGTGTCCTCCATGTGGCATGTCCCCACCATCCCTCCCATCAGATCCAAGCCCTCAGAGGCTCACAGTTTGCCCAAAGCCAGAAAGGTGTCAACCACTGAATCATGGAATCACTAAGGTTGGAAAAGCCCTCTGAGATCATCATGTCCAACTACTCCTTCAGGGCTGCCAAAGCCACCACTGACCCATGTCCTCAAGTGCCACATCCACACAGCTTTTAAACCCCTCCAGGGATGGGAACTCCACCACTGCCCTGTGTTAATGTTCCAAGGCTAGACAACACTTCTGGTGATTAATTTTTCCCAACTAACCAATCCAAATTTCCCCTGGTGCAACCTGAGGCCTTTTCCTCTTGTCCTGTCACTTTTGTTTCTGGGAGAAGAGACCAACACCCAGATTAAACCCTTTTTACCAGAAAGGCAGCTTTTTATGATGAAAGATGACTCTCAGTCCTCAGTGCCACTGTGTCAGCAAGGCCTTCAGTGATCTCATGATATTGCTGTGCCTGCTCCAGGTCCCAGGTCTTCACCCTGGTTTTCCTTCTGTCCTGCACAGGGAACACCTTGCAGAGAAGGAGCCCACCCAGGTGCCTGGACAAGCTGCAAAAGAGGAGTGGATGAGCTGTTTTCTTGTTGTCTGTTTTCCCTGAGTCCTTTGAAATAATCACAAACACAGCAATTATTGCAAAGATAAAATGCCAAGGATTACAGAATCCTCACAGGCAAAGCTCCCCATCAATTAACTAAACCAAGGCTTGCTGTAAAATATAATCCACTACAAGAAGCCACAGCAAGAGAGAATTAAATTTTTTTAAAGACATAGTAAATAAATATTTGTGGTAGAAACTGATGGGAAGGAGAGAGGAGGGATTTTTGTCAGAGATCAGTATCATTTTAGGTGGTTGTATGTCACGTGCAAGCACCAAAAATATCTCAGTGTGGAGCAAGCCAAGGCACAGTGAGAGATTTCATGTGCAACAGAGGGACTTGGGGGTGTCGTGAGTTTTGGGGTAGCACACACAAAAAAGATGGTGCAGGGCTTTTAAAAGTAGTGCATAAAATTGGGGTACTCAGTCCAGTTTAGGGACACAGAGCTGGAATAACTCTCTAGGATCATCAAGTCCATCCTCCCTCATCCTGTTGTTTCGTCCTCTCCTCACTCCCCATGTCAGCACAAACCTCACTCCTCTCCAGGGAAGGCTGAGTCTGGGGGATGGTGGAGGGGCTCCTCCCCAGGCCCCTGCTCTGCCCTCAGGAACTGATTGAAGGAACTGAATCTGAAGTTTCTCCCAGTTCAGCCCCATTTCTCCAGTTATCATCATCCCCTTGGATCCAAATGAGCTGCCAACCACTCCAGTGCACTCTGTCTGGGAGTAGAGGAAGCAGCACCCAAACCTCCTGCCACAACCACAGGCTGAGTGATTAATTACTATTTTAATTAAAGGTCTACCTTGTAACTCTAGTCAAGAATCAAACATCAATATCATGGAATCAGAGAATCATGGAATGGTTTGGAAGGAACATTAAAGCCCATCTCATCCCCTGCCATGGGCAGGGATGCTTTCCACTATTCCAGGTAGCTCCAAGTCCCATCCAACCTGGCCTGGAACTCTTCCGAGGGGAGATGTTGACCTGAAGTGAACACATGTCCTTCTGGAGAGCCCAAAACCAACACACCTGGCAATGGGGGGACTGATGAGCACCACAGGGCTTTGGAGACACATCCACTAAAAGCTGGGGGCTCCTGTGACACTTGGGATTGCACCTGTATGGGAGCCATTTGGGGTGGATGTGCCACACAGCCTCAGCACCAGGTTGGCACCTGGAATAAGGATTACTGGCCCATGTGTCACCAGATTTGGGGTTATAGCTCAGCTGAGCCTCCCATTTCTCTTTCTTTTCCATTTCTCTGTCTTCTGCCACTGCTGAGCACAAAAGCCCTCAGTACTGGGAGACCCCTGGGCTCTCCAGGCAGTTACAGCCACATCCCAAACCTCCTCTTCTGCTTTGTCTTCCTTTGGAAACCTCAAGCTCTGCTGCTGCAGCGGAGACAAACCATAAGGGACAATCAAAAAGCTGAACAAAAAAGTTGGAAACACTCTTAAATGACAGCTCAGGCTGGAAATGTGAGTCTTCTGTTTGTTTTTCTTTGTAGCCCGCCCTGAATATCCCTGCTAATTTTCTGACTATTGCTGGCATGTACAGAAGAATTGCTGATGACACATTTTCCTAACACACACATTACACAAAAGGAGATTATATTTTAGCCTCTTTTAGGGACTATAAAATCAGATTCATCCTAACGAAACAGCAAATAAAAAGGGGTTTCCCTTTTCTTCCTCAATCTCTTGGCATTTTTCCTCCTGTGGTTTTATTCCTCTCCTCCCCCCCCTCCTCCTTCTCCCTGTTATCTGTGTTTCCTGCTCATTCCAACTTGATGACATGTTGCTGGGACAACTAAGTCTCGTAACCTTCTTAACTTTGCCATTGTTACTGCCTGGAGTGTATTTAGGAGGAGTGTTTTAATTTCTTTTCGAATGCAGGGCGCCTGCCCCGTCGGAAGATATTAGAAATGGGGAAAGGGGGGGGGAGGAAGCTTTTCTTCTCTAAATGTCTGCTATTCAAATCATCTCTTTTTTTATTTCCTTTAAACCCATAATTTGTATGCTGTAGGTCGCTACTTTAAAACCCAGCTCGCTGTTGCTGAAAGGATCACCCGTATAATGATGTCATCCATATTCAGCTGGAATCTTGGCTCTGCTGGAGCCCAGCGCTTCCCTCCTCTCCCGCTGGAAGCTCAGCCGCAGGCTCCCCGCTGCTGCTCCGCGCTCACCTGGAATTTCCCAGCGGGAATGAGCGGGCTCGGATGGGTATTGGTATTACCAATATCGGGGACGGGACGTGACTTGGCTTGTCTGGCCCTGTGGCTGAATTAAATAGTGGCAACTGTGGTGTTTCACCCCAGAGACACTTTTGCCTGGCTGGATATGTGGTGTTTCACCCCAAGGACACTTTTGGCTGGCTGGATGTGTGGTGTTTCACCCCAGGGACACTTTTGGCTGGCTGGATGTGTGGTGTTTCACCCCAGGGACACTTTTGGCTGGCTGGATGTGTGGTGTTTCACCCCAGAGACACTTTTGGCTGGCTGGATGTGTGGTGTTTTACCCCAGAGACACTTTTGGCTGGCTGGATGTTGCAGATGGGCACTTGGAGGCAAGTCCAGCATTCAAGAGCTCAGGTGGTGGTGGGATGGAGCTTCCTCTCATAGAGGGTCTGCTCCTCAGGTTTTTCTCTGGCAGAGAAGCTTTAGGGTGATGGTGAAGGAAAGGAGTCGGTTCTGATGGAGGGTTTTAATCCAGAGTTTTATTCTGGCCCACCGGCCTCTGAATGCAGCAACAGCTCCAACAGAACTCCCTGAAACATGTGGTTGCTCACTCTTTTACCTAGGGGAGGGGAGAAGGGAAGGGGTAGAAATCCCACCAACCAGGTACATAGGAGGAGGTCTCAAGGGACAAAGGACACCTGGATGGTCCATTGTCCCCCCAGGGGCAGGGGGCATCTTTTGAATCTGCCAATCACTCAATGCCCTTCTGGAATGCCAGGATTGACAGACAGTGCTTAGCAGGGGTCAGGAAAGGGAAAGGAGAGGTGATTGACACACCTGGGAGGGATCATCAGGGGAGGAACCAGGGTTCTGAGGTAAACCATGGAATCACACTGCAACAGATGGGGGAGGAATGGGGTCCTGGCGGGAGGGGCATCAGGCACATGGAAAAACACCATGATGTACAGTTTATAAAGCAGGAAGCAGTAAAACCACCTGGCTTGGAGATGATCCTGGTGGAAGGTCCTTCCTTGGGGTCATCCCACACAGGAGAAGCACCTGCTGTCACTGACATTGCAGGAGAGAGAGCTGGGGGTGATCACCTGGAGAAGAGAAGATTCCAAGGGGACTCCAGAACCCCTTCCAGTGCCTAAAAGTGTTCCAGGAGTGACAGGACAAAAGGGAATGGCTTCCCACTGCCAGATGCTAGGGTTAGACGGGATTTTGGGAAGGAATTCCTGGCTGTTAGGGTGGAGAGGCCCTGGCACAGGTTGCCCATGGAAGCTGTGGCTGCCCCTGGATCCCTGGAAATGTCCAGGGCCAGTTTGGATGAGGCTTGGAGCAACCTGGGACAGTGGAAGGTGTCCCTGCCCATGGCAGGGGATGGAATAGGATGAGCTTTAAGGTGCCAGCCCAAACCATCTGGAATTCTCTGTCTGGGTCAGTCCTGGCTGTCCCAGCCCTGCCAGCCTGGGAAGAGCCAGGTTTCACACATGGAGCAATATCTCAAACCCACCTGGATGCCTCCTGACCACTCTAGCTTGTCTTTATTAAAATCCTAATTGTACACATGTCGTGCACAAAGTCCCCCAGCCCCTTCCGTGTCAACCCTGATGTTTCCCTGACACACTCATTGTACCTGGATCAATGCTCTGTTAGCAACTAATTGATCTTTTATTAACATATAATAACTTACTTATTAAATAGAAATTAAAGACTTAATTGCAACACAATCTAGAGTGGCTCAGTATATCACCCTCATAAGCATAATGTATAATTTAATTAATTGACAGAGCTGATAATAGCATGTCATCTGTCACCAGTTCTCCTGACCTGGGAGCTGGTTATGCAGCCGGAGGTGTTTGCCATGGATACAAACACAGGGCTCTCCCAGGAATGCTACCATGGGATTTGGGATATTCTGGCTCATTATGCCCAGCCCAGACACCTACAGGTGATCCCCATCCTGCCAAAATGCACTCAGGGAATGTGGCCACTGGCCAGGGACATAAATCCATTCTGAAGTTTATCTGTGGAGAAGGAGAAGGATGATGGAATGGACCAGCTCATCCCAGTGCTCCCCAGTGCTGGCAGGGGAGAATGCAAGGACATGGCTATGCTGCCTCTCTCCTCCCTCCAAGCAGAGATTTCTCTCCAAAACCACAATTCAGGCAGCATCCCCCAAGTGGGGAGGCGGCCCCACATTCCTTGGACCAACCAAACAGGGATTTATTTTCCCACTGGTCACTATTCCTTCTCTGCCAGCTAAAATTTGGGTCCTTGCACCATTTTTCACAGCCAGGCACTTACATCCTGCTCCCGCTTCCCCATCACCATTTCCCAGCAATAAAGAATTTCATTTTAAAAACTGAAAGATTTAATTTAAAAATACAAAATGGCAAAGGGAGGGTTTTTTAAATAAAAAAATAAAGGTAAAGAGATGATGGTTGGAACAAAATGTTCTAGAAGAAAGCTCTTCCCTTGGGGTTTCTTTTCTTTAAGCTTTGCATATTACAATTTGAAATTTTTGTAAAGAGATCCCCATTTTATATTCACACTGGTAGCCTGAATTTAAATATCTCTCTCACCTGAGATTAATACAGGCTTCACCCTGAATTACTTCCCAGCTCTGAAGTACAGCTCTGGAGAGCTCAACTCTCCACAAATTCACTTCTCTTTTAGAAGCATAAAAGCTTATGAAATATATGAAATATTAAAATAGCATGTGTGCCAGGGCAGAGAGGGGGAAGGGAAGGCTGGGTCAGTGCAGGGGGGCTCCTTTGATATGAAAACACACTTTTCCCTCAAATGAAACCGCAGATCTGTTAGCACAGGACAAGAGCCCGATTAAACACTAGAGGCAAAGATTTGAGCCCACAGGATGATGCTTTTCTTTATTTTATTTAATTATTAAACCCTGAAATCCACATTTTGTGGGACAGAAATCATCATTCCCCTCTGCAATAGAAAATATCAAGTTTCTCTGGAGCAAAACAAAGTATTCCCTGCAAACCAGGTTATAAACAAAGTTGTAAATGCTGGTTCCTTGTCAGGCCAACTCAATAATAACCAAATCCACCTGAAGGAGGGAAAATACCTTGTTTAGATGCTGAGCACCCATTAGCTGATTGCCACAGAAATCCAGCAGTTTATAAAAGGATTTAACCCCTGAGGAGCTGTCAGGCTGGTGGGAGAGGCTTGGCTGGCACAGCAGCAGAGTGGGCAGGGCAGGAGGACATCCCAGAGTGCCCACATGGATCTCCTCTCCTCCTGGGTTGTGGCATTCCCTGTCTGCTATCCTGGTTTTACAGGCTGGAGGGTTGTGTTGCTGTAAAACCAGCCCCTGCCCAGCCTGAGTTTCCTTTCATCCTCTGTATCTATAAAGAAATCAACTCCATCAAATTTGGAGGGAGATGATCTTTTAAGTCCCCTCTAACCCAAACCATTTCATGAAAATTAAGTTGTTTTCTTCTCAAACACCTGCTGGTCCCTGGTAGCCCCTCACACTGTCCCCATCTCTCCTTTTCCCCTCCTTGGTGTTTTTCCATGTCCTTCCCTCCCTGGTTGCCCCCACCAGCCTGCACAGCCCAAAGCAGGAGCCCTGTCCCAGCTGGCAGGGAGGACAGGAGCCAAGATAGATAGGGTGACACAAGGTGGGACCTCCTGGAGACCCAATGCTGTTCAAATAAATTCTCAGGAGCTGGAAGTCCTGCAAATCCCTGTTTCCTCATGAGCCATGAGGGGAAGATGGTGGAATCACAGTCATAGAATGGTTTGGTTTGGGAGGGATTTAAACTTCATCCACTCCCACCCCTGCCATGGGCAGGGACACCTTCCACTGTACCAGGTTACTCCAAACCCTGTCCAACCTGGCCTTGGACACTTCCAGGGACCCAGGGGCAGCCTCAGCTTCTCTGGCAGCTTCTTTGTGCATCTGCAGTGAGCACCAAGCCCAGGAAATGGTGGCCCATCTCTAACTTGGGACATCCTGGATGTCCCCATGGCAAACATGGTCAAAGTCAACTGGATAGGCACAGCTTGGGAGATGTCATGACGTCAACACAAGGTTTGCTCTTGATAGGATCAGAAGAAATAGTTTCAAGCTGAATCAGGGGAGGTTCAGGTTGGACATTGGGAAAGGTTCTTTGTGGAAAGGGCTGTCCAGCCTTGGCACAGCTGCCAGGGCAGTGGTGGAGTCCCCATCCCTGGAGGGATTTAAAAGCCCTGTGAATGTGACACCTGGGGACATGGGTTAAAGGTGGCTTTGGCAGCGCTGGGAGAGCAGCTGGACTCACTGATCTCACTGGCCTTTTCCAAGCTAAACCCTTGCATGATTCCATGATTCTACAGTGGTTTCTCTTCGCTGCAGCATTTCCCTGGTGCCCAATGATCCATGTGAGCTGTTCCTTGGGAAGGTCCCCAGTGCTGCGGCACAACGACTTCAGTGCAGCTGCTCCATTCTGCCAGCTGCAATAAATTCCTTTGCTGGCGCTGCTCGTCTGAATCGAATATAGTTTATTTCATTTTAAGAAGTCCTTTTTCTTTTTTTTTTTTTTCATTTCAGGAAAATGAATGTTAGAGCCAGATAAGAAACTATAGTCTGCTTTCAAGAAGGTTACAAGAAAACTGCATCTTGCATTACTAATCCTTTATCTTTCATGTTAACAAAAAGATTACTGACATATTTTTGAATGAAAGAAAATAAAATAGCAAACGCATCTAAAGAACTGTGTAACTTTCATGCAACACACAAATCGGTTGTTAAACGGGGCAAAAAAAAGGAGGAGAATGAAGGGAAAATTCATAATACATTTCCCTTTGTAAAGTGAGCAAATCAACTTTCTATAATAAGAGAAAACTAGTGGAGGACTAGAAGATGCTCCTTTCATGAGCAGAAAACCATGCTATTTTTGCCAGACGCTGGATTCAGGCAGCAGAGGAGCAAATCTCCTTTGCCCAGGTTTTCCAGGGAGGGGATCAGGAGATGCCAGCCCTGGCACAGCCATCCTGCTGCATCCCACAGCTCCTTCCAGCAGCTCTGGCTCCAAAGAGCTGTGCATCTGCCCAAACTCAGAGGTGGGGAAATATGTCCCACCACAGGGACATATCCAGGACAAACAGCCATCAAAGAGAGCCTGGATGGTGGCAGACGGAGCTCACAGCAACCCGGCCTAGTGGAAGGTGCTCCTGCCCATGGCACGTGTGAAGGAGATGAGATTTAAGGTCCCTTCCTACCCAAACCATTCTGGGATTCCATGATTCGACGATCTCTGTCCCCCCTGCACCAAATCCACCCGGGAGGAGCTCTCTGGTGCTTCTCTCCTAGTCCCAGCCCTGATCCTCAGCCCTGCTTCTCCAGAAGAAAACATCCCCCTGCCTTGGCACAGAGTGCTTCATTAGGAAACCCATAATTGAATTCCCTGACCATTCAGTTCTAAAACCCCTTTGATCGAGAATTAG
The DNA here is from genome assembly GCA_024362935.1 of Setophaga petechia. Lineage (NCBI taxonomy): Eukaryota > Metazoa > Chordata > Aves > Passeriformes > Parulidae > Setophaga > Setophaga petechia. Next base: position 18,687,995 of record JANCRA010000018.1, read on the forward strand.
TTAATTACATTGGGCCCGGTCTATTCCTTGTCACAAATTTTGCCCATGTCCCCCAGATATGCGGCGGCAGGATCCGCTCCGCATTGTGTCCTTTGAAACGCATTTAGGAGCCTTTGAAGCTCTCCCCCCTTAATGACGCATTGTTCGTTAATAAGTTGCCTGTAACGTTTCCCCATTAGGAAATAGCTGTCTGCGGCTCGCTTGGGCTTCAATGAGGAATAATAATCCAAATGTAATTGATAATGTTGGAGAATAAACGGGGAGAGGCGCTACCTGGGGAATGGGCTGGAGCGGGGCGCAGAGGGAGAGCGGGGTCCCCGCAGCCTCCCCGCCGCCGCCCGACCTTGGGCGCGCTCGCCCCGCCAGAAAATCCGTTTGACTTTGAGACAGGGGCTCGATCAGGACTCAGGGAGCCTGATAAGAGCCGGGGAGATCACAGGTGGGGGAGTCTGGGCAGCCGGCCCTGCCCCCAGCACGCTGGCTCTCCGGGAAGGTGAGAGGAGATAAGGAGCATCTGGGAGCATGGAGCAGAGGAGGCAGATCGGGAGATAACGCTGAGATGGGCAGATCGCGCCGCGCTCGTCTCGCCAAGGACGGCCTTAATGAGGAGGGTGGGGGGTTCCGCAGAGGAAGGTGGGGACGACCCTTCCTTCTTCTCCTCCAAGACCAGAGCCCAGTTGTGCTCTCTCCAAGCAGCAGCAGCTCAACAAAAACGCCGCATTCCCAAAAAAAAATCTTCTTTTCCTAAGGTCGTACCCTGCAGCAGCAGCACCCCAAAAAATCCCCAGAGGTGCTTCCTGTGGTGTCAGGCCCTTCCGAGCATCCTGCATCCAGGCCATCTGCAGCTCCCAGCCACAGAGATTTGACCCTTCCCTTTGAAATAATTGTTGTTTTCCCCCAAAAAAGACGAGGTCTCAAGCAGTAATCTGCCAGAAGCGACTTTCCCCTGCGGCTCTGCAGATCCCCTGTCTTGGCTATGAGGGAAGCTGTAAGATCACGCTCCTGCCATGGAACACTTTCCTTGTTAAACGTTCCTGTGGGACTACAAAGAGTTTGGACCAAAAAAAGCTTAAAAACCCCAGGGAGGTGACCTGGATATGTAGGAAATCCAGTTGGGAATACCTGCCTAGCCAGGCCAGAGCATGCAGGGAGCAGGAACAGAGAGCAGGAGAGGAGCTCCTGCCCAAGCTCTGTCCCAGCTGGTCCAGCTGCTGCAGGAAGGGGGAAGGAGATGCTGTTCCCAACTCTTCCCTGCTGTTTCCCCCTCACAGTCTGCCCTGGCTTTCCCTCTGTAGGGAGGAAGGGAGTCCGTGGGCACTGCCAGCCCCAGCCCAGCACATCCCTCCTGCCAGGGCTCAGGTAACACCCACAGAAGGCTCCAGGCACACATGGAGTTTGGTTTCCAAGAAAAACTGAGCTGGGCTCAGTCACACAAGTAACCAGGTGGAATATAATCGGGGCTGGGAGTTCTCAGAGCCTTCCCTCCCAGCATCACCCACTGGAGGTGCTCAGCCATGCAGCGCTTTTCGTAAAAACTGACATCAAATCCAGAAAGTTTAAACAAAAGGGTTAAATATTTCCCTTTCCTTCTCCATCCAACCCCAAAGCACTGAATTTAGGAGTTAGGAAAGCATCGGTTTGCTTTAACTCCTTACCAAAATAACCTCCAACTGCTGGTTTGCTCCTTCAGCAGCCGCCCCCAGCCCTGCTCCATGCTCCGGGCGCACGGTGCCTGCTCTTGCACATCCCTCTGCCTGTACATCCTCCTGCACATCCCTCCGCTCTGCCTTGGAATCTGCTCCTGCCTCACATCCCTCGCAAGGTCTCGTCTCTTCCTTTTGCTTCTATTGCCCTCTGCTGGGCTCTGGCAAAGGGAAGGATGGCGCCCTGGGAAGTGCCCTCTCCCTCTTTCTCTCTTCTCCTGCCCTCTCCTCTCCTTTTCCTCTTCAATTCTAGGGGATCTCAGAGCCCCATTTGGGGTGCCAGCATCCCTCAGGGCCGTGCACACATGCTGGAGAGGCAGGTCCCTCCCACGACATCACTCATACACTCACAGACACGGCCAGCACAGCACCTCTGGGTGACAGGACACATGTGACAGTGGCCGGACACTGATGGAGTGTCCAGAACATCTGTGTGTGACAGATACAAACCAGCTCCAGCTCTCTCCGCCCAGATTTGGGCCAGGCTTTTCCCATGATGCCTCGGATTTTAGCTTTTATATTTTTCACATTCTGTGCTGCTTTAGTGTGTGGGTCGGAGCTTCATGTGAGGGGATGGTGAGGTTTCTTCACAGAGCAGGGAGATAAAACAATTCCTTCTCTAGCTGGGGACCAAGGACAAATGATCCAAATCTCAGGCCCAAGAGCACAAACAATGTGGGCTGAAGAGAGACAAACAAGAAGGATGGGACTTCATAATCTAAAGCTGGAATTGGACAATGAACTCTAATGTGCAAATGGAGCAGAACTGATCAAAGTGAGAGACTCCATGACCAGTCATGCATTTTGTGACCATTTTGGTTCATCTTGGGTGCAGTCCTGGCTGGGGTCTTGTGCTGCCCAAGGTGGATCCATTGAGGCCTTTTAATAAATCCCTGCTTTATTCTTTAGCTCTGTCCAGCCTCTGTTCTAAGTCAGCCTCCACAAGGCATCACCCACAGGCTCCAGAGCAGCATGGAAGGATCATCCTGAAACCACAGCTCACCCAGAGCCAACAGGGAATGCACAGGGTGGGTCACATATAAAACAGAGGAAAAACAACACCTGGAAAGTGTTTTTGTCAAAACCAAAGTGGGGGCTGCAGTCATCTTCAGACTGCCAAGCAGGGGTTGAGGTGGAGGCTGAATCCCTGATTCAGGGACTTGGGGTTCAGTGAGCAGATGGTGGGAAATGCAGGATCTGAAGTGGCAGAGCTCCAAGGGAACCAGATGGCAATGCAGTGCTGCCCTGAGTCACAGAGTCATGGAAGCATAGAATCATAGACCATAGAATCATGGAATGGTGAAATCACAGAATTATAGAATTGCTTAGGTTGGAAAAGTCCCCTAAAAGCCCCAATTGTTCTCCCAGCACTGCCAAGCCCAACCCTAAACCAAAAATCAAGAACTGAAATCAATAAAGCTTTAACAAAAGGATTAAACATCTCCTCTTCTTTCTCCATCCAACACCAAAGCCATAAATTTTGCAGTTTTGAAAATTTTGCAGTTTTTCTTTAACTCCCACCAAAGTGGCCTTGAATTGCTCTGTTTTGCCACATCTCTGTCCCTACATGCCACATCCACACACATTTTGAGCCCTCCCAGGGATGGGAGAGAAGGGACAGTAGCTCTCATCCAGGAGTGATCTTTGCTGGCAGAACAAAGATGCATCGAGGTGCTGATACCTGGAGTCCAAGGAACATCAGCAACACCAAGGGAAGACCCACAAAGCCCTGAGAACCTTGGTAAGAGGAGAGAAAATGGGAGCCTGGGCTGGTTGTGGTGGCTGCGTCCCACTATCAGGGCCTGGCAGTAGTTTTGTGGGGAGCAGAGCTGAGTTTGAGTGTCCCACTGGGGCTCTGCAGTAAATTCCAGGCCAGATCCCAGAGATGTGCTGCTCTATCTCAGTGACATCCATGCCCCACCACCAGCCAGCTCAGAAAAGGAACAAATTGGCAGCATTCAGAGGAATATTCTGTAGGCACACAGTTTGTGGTGGTTGGGAGTGGGGCTGAATTTAGGAGTTAGCCTCATACCCAATGAGCTACAGCTGTGAGCAGCAGGTGAGCAGCACTGCCAGCAATGAGCCACGGAGTGCCCAGGGGCACTGACCAACCACCAAAGGGAGCAGAGGGCACACAGGTGCAGGGCATTAACAGTGAGGGGCACACAGGTGCAGGGCATTAACAGTGAGGGGCACACAGGTGCAGTGCATTAACAGGAGGGGATAAAAGGCTGGGCTGAAGAACAAGAAAGGCAGCCCCTTACAGCCTTCTGATGAGGTAAGGTGTTACTCTGTATGGGTTGAAGCTTTCTGATATTGTGTGGTGATACTCTGTGTATGGTGGCTGTCTCTACTTTGACAACATTCTTTATTCCAAGCATATCATTTCTGTCCTCTGACAAAATAACATCCCCCTCCCCTTTTGCATTTTGTCAGGCTGAACCCAAGATGGAAAAGGGAGGAAACTGGAGACCATTGGCCTTGGAGAGCTGGGGAGATTTCAACAGCAGAGGGGTTGTGGGGGCAGATTGAGGCTCCCCTGTCTGCCTCCAGAGTCAGAGGAAAAGGTTGGGCCAGCAACGACAGGTCAAGGAGCAGGAGAAAGGACCAGGCTGTCCTGGAATCCACTGGGATGACCAGCTCTGAGGGGGATGTTCTTTCCTCCTTCAACACAGTGCCACCTCCCACCATTGCCCCATCCCATCCAGACTTGCTTTCCCCAGCAGCTGGAGAAAAAATTTGGAGGAGAGTGGCACAGGAAGGAAAAGTGGGAAAAATTACAGCAGGTCCTTGGGCATCAAGGGGATGGAAATGAAGGTGACTTCAAAATTTCCAAACCAACCAGTGCTGGGCAGGCTGAGGAGGGGGGATGGACAGACAGGCACCTGCCTGGAGGTGTCTGCTTCCAGAAGTCCTCACACACCCACCAGATTAGGGATGATGGAGGAGAGGAATGCCTTATACCAATTAATTCCCAAAGTGTAATTAACATCTGGGTCTGCTCCATGTGATCCCCAGCTGCTAATGAAGCATGGCACCGCTTTAATTCCTGCTATGCCACACCATCTTCTCATTAAATCCAGGAGCAGGTTCCATCACGTTTCCCTTAGAGGGAAAAATAGAGAGACAGAGAAATAGAGCAGGATTTGTCTCAATGAAATATGATAGATTAGAGTTTGCTGGATAAAGAAAGTAGGGATGGGGGGAGGGCATGGAATGGGAAATTTTGTAGGTGTGTGCATGCGGGCATCTGGAAATTCTCTCTCCCCATGACCTCCTTACACCCCATCCATCAACCTGGGGTTGGCTTATTCCAAGCAGCAGAGCCTTTGCTCGTGTCTAACAGGCCCACCGGACACAATCTGCATGCCAATTACTGGAGCAGACCCCCTGATACTGGGGAATGGAAATGAGCTGTCAAGGAAAACCTGGCATCAGCACGGCTGCGCTCCCCGCTCATCTCCACAGGCACCCTGCTCTGCTGTGGCAGGGGAAAAATGGAAAAAGTCATCTGGAATCACAATAAAATAAAAACTAATGGTTAAAAAAATCACCCAAGTAGCAGTTTATTGTTATTTGTGTTGGTTGCAAATGTTGAGGACACAACATTCACCCAAGGGCAAGAGCCTGTCTCACTGTGATATTTTATGAAAAATCCCTTCACCAGGATTTCTTCTCCTGGCAAGGTGAGAAGCCTCAGCTTCTCCATGTTTTGCTCCTCTGGAATGTGATTTGGAGAATTGTTTACCCAGCATGTGGATTGTTTTAACTTAATGACCAATCCCAGTCCAGCTATGTCAGGACTCTGGTCAGTCACAAGTTTTTATTATTCATTCTTGTCTAACCTTCTGATCTCTCCTTTCTCTTTCTTTAGTATAGTTTTAGTATATTATTTCATTTAATATATTATCATAAAATAATAAATCAGCCTTCTGAAAACTTGGAGTCAAATTCTTATCTCTCACCTCATCCTAGGGACCCACAATACCACAACAAGCCTGGAGGACAAGGAGAAGGAGGGAAGACTTGGGATAACTGGGTTTTAAAAGTGGGGAGATCAGCAGTGAAAGGGAAGAGCATGGGAAAGTGCTACCTTAAGGGCAAACCAGACCCAGGTCTGGCTCCTCCAATGCTCTGGGGTGGATGCATACCAGCAACCACAGAGCTGGAGCATCCCAAACCCATCCAGTGTAGGGCATGTGGGATGGGGACAGGGGGACAGTCCCCAAAATCAGGGTGGGAGGTGGCTAGAAATGCACTGGGTGGAGCTCACTTACCTACAGATTATTCATCCACAACAGGGACAGCGACAGGCTCGCTGTCAAAAAAAACCCAGGAGCCAGGCTGTGCTCAAACTGCTGCCCCTTGCCAGGAGCCAGGGGGAAAAGGGGAGCAGGAGCTGAGGGCTGGCAGGTCCTAGAGAAATATTATGGGGAAAAATACAGTGAAACCCAACTGTGTTGTTGGATCACCTGCATCCTGCTGATCCATGATGGAGAGGAGTGGAGGAGGGATGGAAACGGGTGAAGGTGCATTATCATTTGCAGGGAAAGGCTGGAATGGGGCAGGGTGCTAAGGGAGGGGGTGACAGCAGGGAGAGGAGGAGGAGGAAGAAGGGGAAGGCAACTCTTGAGCTCATCTTTGTGCTGGGGGAAACCCACGGGACTGGACTTGGCAGCTCCTTCCCATTCCCCACAGGCAGCAGCTTTCCCAGGGGGTGGCAGCCCCGTGGCTTCACGAGCATCCCTTCCCCTGCTCCCTGCTCTGTAATAACCTCATACATCAGGGGGAAGAGACTGCAGAGTGTGGCTGGGAGGGCTCTGCTTCCACCTCCAGCCTCATTGTCCCAAAGCCCCTCTGCTCCATGTGCAAACAGGCTGCAGCTCCCAGGGGAAGAGTCCCCAGCCATCAGCTATTCCTGCCCAGGAGGCTGTGCCTGGGACCTGCCTCTCCTCTGGTAGCACCGGGCAAAATGGGATGTTCCTGGTGGTAAACTGGGCTAACTGGGAGCCCTCTTTATTCCCTGCACATCTCAGGTGTCCAGGGAGCTCTTCCTGCCCTTCAGCAGCCACCTCTCAGAGGCACTCACTGCCTCTATCCCACACCCAGCCTGCTCTCCTGCTTCCAGCTCCATGTGGTGCCCAGCCCCAGTTTAAGCAGCTGAATGCCTTGGCTCACACCTCCAGGGGACATCCTGTACCTGACACGCTGGGCTGCCAGTGTCCCCAGCATTCCCCAAGGAGATTATGGGCTGTCTCCTTCCTGCTCCATCTGGGATCTCCATTTTTTCCCAGTCCCAGTAGGACAAACCCATCCAGTACCAGGACAGCAGCTGCCTGCTCAGGGTGTCCAGGAGGACACATGGCAGTGACAAAAACCTCATGCCTTCTCCCAGACCACCATGGAGCAGCAACAGAGCAGGCAGGGACTCCACAGGGACATGACAGACTGAGCCACCCACAGCCACAGCCAACCATAGCCACCACCAACAACGAACCCAGGGATGTATGGGGCCACTGCTCCATAGGGATGGCCAAATGCTGGGGCACAAACTCCAGCTTGGGGATGGCTTTTTCCTAAAGGATCCGAGGGGCAGGGGATGGGGAAGGAGGTGACAATGAGGCAGGGAAGGTTCTGCTCCACCCCAGCTCCCCCGGGATCAGAAGGGCCAGGGATGGGGAAGGTGACAATTAGGCAGGGAAGGTTCTGCTCCATGCCAGCTCCCCCGGGATCAGAAGGGCAGGGGATGGGGAAGGTGACAATGAGGCAGGGAGCGTTTGTTCCACCCCAGCTCCCCCGGGATCAGAAGGGCCGGGGATGGGGAAGGGGGTGACAATCAGGCAGAGGAGGCTCCGCTCCACCCCAGCTCCCCGGAGGCAGGACATGTCACACGCAAATCCCGAGAATAAGCAGGACAAGGCGGAGCTGAGCGACTCAGTTGCTTTATTGGGGGGGTGTGGCAGCTGTGCACGGGGCTGGCTCACTCGGAGATGCTGCGGAAGGACTGGACGGCGGGGCTGGCCGCGCCCCACTCCACGGGCTTGCGGTACTCCCCCTTGGGCAGCACGTACTGCCGGCCCCGGTAGTTGGGGTGCTCGTAGAACACCCAGACGCCCTCCAGCACCCTGCAGGCGTGCACCTCACGCATGTGCCACTCCTCCATGATGGAGGGGCAGTCTTCGGTGGCTTCGAACATCTGCCCGCCAAAATCTCCCTTCTCAAACACCTGGATGTGGCCTCGGCCTCCACTTGGCTAGAAAAAATAAATAAATAAAAGGGTGGGGGGGAGAGAAAATTATAGAGTCATGGAAAGGTTTGGGTTGGAAGGGATTTTAAGATGATCCAGTTCTACCTCCCACTATCCCCGGTTCCTCCAAGCCCCCTCCAAGCTGGCCTTAGACACTTCCAGGGATGGGGCAGCCACAGCTGCTCTGGGTGACTTCATTGGCAACCAGAGCATCAGATGGAGGCACTGACATGTCCCAGGTCTGACATGGGGGCAGAGTTTGGGCACAGCCAGACTCAAATCAGGTACCGACCACCCCCAGCACACAAGAACAGGCTGAAATCTCCAAAAGCACAGGGAGAAGCAGCTGGGGTAAATTTTAACAGAGCATCACATGCAGAACAGGGACAAGCGTGAGTCAGCAGTGCCAGTCTCGCTATCCTGGGCAGCCTTGAGCCCCTCAGTGTTCCTCGTGAGCATCAGAGAGCCAGACCCGCTCCAGTCCCGTCTCCTCCGGGCGGAGAGGAGTGTAATGAGCTGCGGACCCCGAGCTGAGGAGGCAGCGCTGGCTCCCACCGCGACTGGAAGCGCTCCTTGCCCGAAGGCACCGCGGGATCCTGCAGCTGCCCGGACACCTCTTCCCCCGCCTCCCCAGCCCTCCCCAGCAGAGCTCTGCGGGGTCTCAGGGTCTCCCCAGGGCAGAGGAAAGCCAGGGCCAGGTGGATATGCAGGATAACGCTCCCACGTTTCATCCTGGTGGAGGAAGCTGTGCTGCTCTTATGTCTTGTACATGTTTTGGCTCCATATTTTAAGCCAGACCAGTGCTCTGAATGGGCTGGAAACTCTTTCCCCCATTAAAAGGATTTTAGACCCAGCTCAAAGCCAGAACAGGCTCAGAGGGGCGTTAGACTCCCAGCAGAAAAGCAAAACTCATTCTCACTGGTGAGACCTGCTCCACACAGTGGGAATTTACAGCCATGCTCCAAGTCAGCAACCCGTGGATCACCAGAGTCTGCCCCACTACGGGAAAACCTCAGCAGCAGCAGCACCAATCCCCACTTCATCCACAACCCCAGGTTTAAAGGATGCTCCTCCCCATAGGCTTCCCAAAAGGATCCTTCTCTCTGTTCCTTTCTCCCATCATCAGTTAGGAGGGGATGAGCACACTTCCTGTGCTCTCCTCACACCAGGAGGCACCAGGCTGCTCCAAGAATGGCCAAGGAGGGCTCCAGGCATCCCTCCTGTCCCTGGGCACTCCAGGGCTGTTACTGGGCTTGGTCTCTCCACACCCAGAGGGGTTTGGTGACACAGATTCAGCTCCCTGTATGAGAAGGGAGTCCTGGCTTGCTGGAGAGGAAACTTCCCCTCATTCCAAATGTTCCTGCAAAACCTTCATTCCACTGTTACAGGCCTTAAGCCTGTTGGATCTGTTGGTTACACATCAGGGAAAAGTGAGAGGCAAACTTTGGAGCAACCTGCCTGGATGCTGAAATCCCTAAAGGAACATGCTGATGAAACTACCTATGGAAACTCACCCACACTCAAAGGGATCTGTGTCACGGACATGTTCTATGAAAAACCCTTTTGCTAGGATTTTTCCTCCTGAGAAGCTGAGAGGCCTCAGAAATGAAATGTAAACAATGGTTATCTGCTGCTGTGGAATGCAACAGGTGCATCTTTGATTGGTCTCATGTGGTTGTTTTTAATTAGTGGCCAATCACAGTCAGCTGTCTCGGACTCTGGTCAGTCACAAGATTTTATTATCACTCCTTTCCTTTCCTTTCAAGCCTTCTGATGAAATCCTTTCTCCTATTCTTTTAGTATAGTTTTAATATATATATATATCATAAAATAATAAATTAGCCTTCTGAAACATGGAGTCAAGATTCTCATCTCTTCCCTCATCCTGGGACCCTGTGAACACCACCACAGAACTGCCTTTTCCCACTGCAATCCAGACTGGGAGACCTTCACCTTCTCCCCACACCAAACACCTTGCTACTCCCAGAGCAGAGCTGTGGGACCAAACCCTTGCAGCCCCCTCCTCTGTGGCTCCCCAGGAAGATGAACACCACGTTCCCCCCCATGAAACCCTCCCAGGATGGGATAAATGGCAGCATCCCCTGGCAAGGGGTGACACCTACGATCTGGATGTACTTGCAGGAGCCCAGGCGGTCGTTGAGGCCCATCCAGTGGTGGTAGTCAGGGTACTCCCCGTGGGTCAGCACGTACATGTTCCCAGCATAGTTGGGCCTCTCGTAGGCCACCCAGGTGCCTCCATCCACACGGATGGAGTTGCAGCGGCTCAGGTAGTTGTGGAAATCGGGGCAGTCGCTGTCGCACTCGTAGTAACGGCCCAGGAAGTTCTTGTCTTCATAGAAGGTGACCTGAAACGAGCAGAGGGGGCAGAGAGGGGAGGTTCTTCATCCAGAATATCTCCATATTCCAGCCACATCACGGCAGGAAATATCTGAAAGCAGTGCCCTCGAGTGTGGCGTTCAAATTCTCTGAAAAATACCTCCGCCCAGGATTTTTCTCCTGGGAAGCTGAGAAGCCTCAGAAAAAAAGGAAAACAATTCTTATCTCATTTGATTCTCCTGTGTTTTGTTCATGTGGAATGTGTTTGTAGATTGTTTACCCACAGGTGATTGTTTCATTGGATTCTGGTGAGTTGTTTTCACTCATTGGCCAATCAGTACCAAACTGTGTCGGGACTCTGGAAAGAGTCACAATTCCATTGTTATCTTTTTGTTTCATTGTTATCTATCACAATTTCCATTATTATCTTTTTAGCATTGTGTAAGTATCCTTTCTGTATTCTTTAGTATAATTATTCCTCAACATAATATAGTATCATAAAATAATAAATTAATCTTCTGAGAACATGGAGTCAGATTCATCATTCCTCCTTTCATCCCCACAAATACAATATTTGAGATACCAGAAATCATCAAGCCCAGCCTTGGAACTGGACCAACTGCAGTCAGACAGACTAATTCACCTGTCTGGCCCCAATGCCTCCAGCTGCCAACACTGTTCTGCCCTGTCCAGACCTTTGTTCTGTCCCAGTATACAACACAACACTCTCACAGAGAAGTCCTTGTCCTTTTTCCAGCAAAACACCATCAAAGCAATTCCCTCACACCCTCTCTAGGTCAGGAGTTACTAAATTATGGCTGGAGAGCTGTGAGAAGTCAATGGACTGTACAAAGCAGGTTTCTGGGGACATGGGTGGGTCTGGCACACTGGGTTAGCAGTTGAACTTGATGCCTTTAGAAGACTTTTCCAGCCTTAACAATTCCATTATTTCCTTTATACTTACTTACCAATGTTTGCTGCGAGATCTTAACTGATCTGAAGGGGGTGGAGAAGTCTCTTTCCTCCCAGATCATGTCTTCCAGCCCATCCTTGTTCCCACTTAACAACCCAAAACTTCATTTCTCAAAACTCACTGCCCAAAGCTGGACATCACACAAGCTTTGCTCTTTCTAGGAGAAACAAAGGGAGCATTCCATGTGCGTGGTGAGGAGCAGTTTTAAGGATATCCAAGGATTGTATTTGCAGCTGGCTCGTTCTGCTTTGGTTGCTGCAAGTCCATGAAACCTCTGACAAATTCACGATCCATCCCCACATTTCTTTCCCAAGAGCTGCTCTACAGCCAGGCTGCTGATCCCAAAGCACTTTATCCTTGATCACAACCTGGCTTGAAAGATCTTAGGAGCTGATGAGTAAATCCCATTCCTCCCACCTGAGGCATCACCCACCCAGCCAGCCCTGGAGAGGAGACCCGGTTTTCCTCAAAAATCCCTTCATTCAAATATTGCCAAGCCCTAGACCAGACCAGTCCTTTCTCCAGCCCCATTTTTAGATCCTCCCAGATGACAAATACTCATGTTGCTCTTCTCCAGGAGGATTCCCAAACCATCCCATCTATCTTGACTACAACCCTTGGTTGCTTACAACACCAGATGGTACAGAGAGAATTTTTCTAGCCACACCCAACATGCAGTGGTCCACAATCCATTTTTCCCATGTTTTTTTCCATAGTTTGATTATTAAGACACATCCCCACCTGCAGTACTTCACCTGCTGTGTTTTGGCTACTGGTATTGATGTAACCTCCCTGCTCTTAAAAAAATCATTCATTGTCAGTGTTTCAACCCAAATGCAGGACAACTCTCTCACTTTTTATTTTTAATCATTTGTTTTGTGCTAAAAGTTAAATTAGCCAGAGTTTTCCTGGAGCTGGTTGGTCAGTGTGTCCCACCAGCCTGTCCAAGGGATCTGGGGAGTCAGACTGATCATGCCAGAGGATTCATGCTCTTGATTTTGTGGCCTGTTACTGAACATTTATTAGGATAATGCTATTTTCCTTTTAATTTCAAGGACTGATTTGCCATCACAAAGCAGTTGATGCACACAAAACAACCCGTCCCCTAACATCCTGAGCAAGTTCTTCCCACCTTCAGTGGAGAGCTGGGAATCACTCTGACCTTTCCAGCAGTGAATAAAAGCTGTGAAAGGAGAGCACTGAAATGCCCAGCTCCTGTTTCCCACTCTTGGGCAGTTAACCACACTGGCCAGGTCTTCCTGGCCACAGCCCGCTGCCTTTTCCACATCCTGCTTCTGGATCATTGTCCCCAAAGGTATCACCCAAAAAATCTGCCAGCCTGACCCAAAGGCAGCACTGAAAGCTCTGCTCTCTGGGTTTGGCAGTCATGCATCACCAGTCACCCTCTTCTTGAAGGCACTGGTCAAGGAAGCCACAGCAGTCCTAGAAAACCCTCTGCAGGGATTCATTTATTCCCAGTTCAGCATTATCCTCTGCTGGGATGGCTGATCCCTCTCTCCAACTTCTGTCCCCAAGCTCTGATCCTGTCCCACTCCTGTCCAACATGGTTGATGATGAACTCTGCCCAATGTGGATCTGCTTTCTGGGCAGAAGGAGCCTGGAAGAGTTTAAGGCCAGGTTGGACAGGGCTTGCAGCAACCTGAGATAGTGGAAGGTGTCCCTGTCCCTGGAAGGGGGTGGGAGTGGATGGGCTTTAAGGTCCTTTCCAAACTGTTCTGGGATTCAGTGATGTTCCTTCCCCACCCAGCCTAGCACAACCAAACTGGAGCCTGATGTTTCCAGAGGGGAGTTTTCCCTGTATTTATAAAATCACAAAGCCAAAGAAATCCAAAGGCACATTAAGGATATGGCTGTTCCTACAGAACTGTGTCCATCCAACGTTCTGCTCCCTTGTTTAATTTCAGAATTTAAGGGATCCTCCCCACCCGTTCTCCATCACAGCCCTTCAGACACACCCTCAGCTCCTTTCAGACCTTTGCTTCCCAGCTTTTCTGCACAGATTCAGGCATAGAATACTTTTCACCCATAGAATAATTACAGATTCCAAATCCAGATTTGCAGCTTTGTTCCTGTCCCCTCTCACTCGCAGGGAAATCGCTTTCCTTCAGCCACACCCTGCAGGACCTCTGCTCCCAGCACTCCCCATTAACCTCTCTGTGCCCAAACCTTGCCTTTTGGGGGTTACCAGGCACATCCCACATTTGTCAGAGCAGATCTTGTTTGCAGGAATGTAAAACTCTCACTTTGGTTACCTCACCTGAGTTATCACAGATTTCTTTTCAACAGTAGTTTAGCTAGAAGGAAACTCATAAAAAATATCAATTTTTTACTCATAAAGAAGGATCCTACTCATAAAAAAACATCCACTCCTCTATCAGGAGTGATCCCTTTCCAGGGCAGATCACTCACCAGGTTGTGAGAAATGGTGTTTAATTCCCTATTTTGCCCTTTTCTTCTCCCTGGAATGTGCTAAACAACAGCACAGCATACAGAAATAGGAAATAACTCCTCCTGGCCATCTTGCTGCCCCCAGCAGCACATATTCCATAAATTCCCAGTGGCACACTCCGAGGAGACATGGTTTTTGGCAGGGGAAAGGCAGAATGTGCTCAAGGCTTTCCAAGCTGACAGGAGACTCAAGGATGGAGCAGTTGCAGTTCCCCAGCACCTTTTTTAGGTTTAGGTACAGAAAGTTTATACCCCAGGATCCTGGAGCCACCAGCACACCCTCCTTGGCTTCCCAGCCCAACAGCCTGAGAGCCACAGAGCTGAAGGACACGGAAAAGCCAGGGCCAGATCTCCCATGGCATTGCCCAGTGCCTCCAAACCCACTGTGCTTCCAAAGCCCCTTGGTCTCACAGCCTCCACAGGCTGAAAGGAATTCAGCCCAAAAGCTAAACTCAGATGAAGCTCTTCCTGCAGCCTCCTAGTGTTTGGCATTCCATAGGGGACACTGGCCCAGGTCCTCGCCCTCCTTTCCTTTCCCAGCTGATTCTCCCTGCCCAGTCCCAGACTCAGGACAAGTTCTGAGGGATCAGCCAGCTCAGCTCTGATAAACCCAAGCCTGAGGTGCTGGATCCCCACCTGAGATGTCTCTCCAGCTGAATCTGAGCTTCCCAACCTACCTCCTTCTCTGATTTCAGTTCATCCCTGCCGACTGCACCGAATCCCAAGGCCTGTGTGCATCATCCCTCAGGGAACACCATTCCCTTCAGTGCCACGGCCATCCATGGAGCCTTTCTGTCCCAGCACACCCTCTGCTCCACCATGGAAAAGGGATGTGGCAGCTCTGCTGGTGCTGGCAGTCAGGCGCTCTCCAAGGGAGCCTTCCATGAGACCCCGCTCTGGAGGTGCAGTGATTCCCAGCTGGCACAGCCTCTCCACCCCCAACTCACAAGGCATCAGACTCTGCTGATTTAGAACCATTTCAAAATGCCTCCTCACCAGTCACTGCGCTTGACTCCATCCTCTGGCAGAGCCACACCTAGAGGGACCAGCCAAAATCTGGGAAAATACTTGGGAGGGCTCAGCTCCAGCTTCCCTCCACGTGAGGAGGGATTTCAAGCATCTCCCCCTGCCCACACACTGACAGAGGGGGAAGCTGTCAGCAGAACAAGAAAAACAAAGTTTCTCCACAATTCATCCCTGCAGAATTCTGCACTTTTAGCCAAAATCATGAATATACACTGCAAACAAACCTACCTTGGTTCCAGCTCTGGACATTTTCCGTTCCAGCCAAGCTCCCCTGTGCCGGAGGAACGTCAGCAGCTGTTACAAACAGCCAGGATCCGAGGTGCCCTTTTTATAACGGGCTTGTTTTAAACCAGACAGCCGCTTTGTCATGAGAATAGGATCCAAAAATTGAGTCAGTGATTCTGAGGCTATAGCCGATTTCCAGAAAAGCAAACAGGATTATGGAATAAAGGAAGGCTTCGCCATCCTCCCTTTGTTACCATTTGCTGAGTCAGAACACCAAAACTCTGCCAAATGCACTCAAAACATGCAGCCCCCTGCCAAGGACAAGTGGTAATTTGGCTGCTCCCTCCCTTCCAAGCTTGTTAAACAAGAAGGAATCCTCGTTGGCCCTTAGAGACCCACCCCATTTGTAAGGAGGGCACATGGTATTCATCAGGGAATGTTCTGGTGCAGTGAAGGATGCAGTTAAGGAACGACAAACAAGTGCTCAGGGCAGACACCAGAGGATTGCAAAGACCAGCTGTGCATTGGAAGTTCTCAATGGAGACATCTGTGCAGCAAAGAGGCTGCAATTTTCCTGGGACACCCTCAGCTGGAGCCACACCACTCCAAATACCTCCTGACATAGAGGGAAAGAAGGATGTGTGGCCACCTCCCCACTCCCCACAAAGTGAGTGATTTCACACATCAAACAACGCCCAGATTTCTGTTGTCTTTTCAAGTGTCACAAATTCAACCCCAACTCTCAGCCCAGCACCTGAGGCTGGAGCAGAGGAGTTTTCCCTTCGGCCACACTCCGGCCCTGGGAGAGGGGAGGCCGAGGATCACTGGCTTCCACAGCCACCCCCCCGGCAGTGCATTATGAAAAACCACCTCTGCAGCTATTCAGTGCCCCAGCCCAAAGGCTTAGTGAGACAAAGGGACACGAATTTGGCACAGCAGCGCCCGAAACAGCAGCCCCTCTTTCAAATCTGTCAGGACAAGCACTCTCACAACAGCAGCTCTGTAAATGCAGGCAGATGGGAGAGCCTGGGGCACACACAATCAGCAGCTGCTCCTCTTCCCATTTTAGGGGCCTTGAATCACCCAGAGCTGTTGCTCTCACTGAGGCCACTTGGATTGATTTAGTTTTTAACTCCTGAAGATCACAGTTCAAGCACAAGCTGGGTTCTATCAGCAGGTTCACAGCTCAAAGCTGTGGTCACTTTGCACATCCCCTCCTTTAGAGGTTGGTTAAATACAATAAAATCATCTTCTATAAATAGAATAAATATAATAAACTCACCTCACCTGCCTGCCCAGGAGACCTTCAGAGGAATTCTGAGGCTGTGCACTTGAGAGCACTGTGCCTTCCCCTCACTCTCAGCTTGGAGAGCTCTTCCCAAGGCACCACCAGCTGCTGCCTCCACTCATCCATGCAATGCCTTTGCCTATTTTCCAAGCTTATTTAAGTGCTCAGCTATGAGCACATCTCCCCAAAACACATCCCACCAGCACATGAGAATGGTGCTTATTCAAGCTGATAATCTTTATGAAAATTATGAGAGATAGGAATAGGGCTGGTTTCAAAACTTTGTGCCAGGGCAGCCTTCAGCTGCATGGTTGAAGTTTACAGGAGTTTTGCTTTCAGCCTGGCAGGACTTACATTCTTTTTTTTGCCCCACTTTCCCCAAAAATTAGCAGTTTCTCTCTCTGACAGGTTCACATTTCATTAAAAGATGCTGTGTGCCCCTAAGACCAACTGTACAAGTAAAACCCCTTCCCCAGAACATGTGCCAGGTTTATCCAACAAATCTGGTTTATTGACATTAGTCAAAACAATGCAACCATATACAAAAAATTAATCTTCTAAAAGTGCCATCTTCATATTAAAAAAAACCAACTGTTTGAATTCATTCATAAAAATATTAAACATTTCTTTTTCACATTTATTAAAACAGCACCACTGGTTTGTACCATGAGGATGCAGGTGATGCCCAGGGCCTGCATCCAGCTTTGTCCCAGGAAGCCTGGTGTGCTGGACACTATGGACTGCTGTGACAGCTCTGCAACAAGGCACACTTCATCTTCCCCCAGTGCCAACAGGATGGCTACAGCACATTCCTGGGAAAGCAGCAATGCTCAGGAATCCTACAGCAGCCAGGGAGTCCCATCCACACCAGGGCTGGCTGGCAGATCCAGTGGGTGCAGCTGGGATGGCACAAAGTCTTAGTGAGAACTGGAGTGGATCACTGGCTGTTCCCAGAGCTCTGGAACAAAATAAAAGGAGACAATTTTACTTCTAACACCAGCAAAGAAAAAGGAATTCAAAGGCTAAATCAAAAATAAAACAATTTGCTAATGGTTTGAAACATGCCATGGCAGAAAAGCACAATAAGGACAGGTCTCCAGCTCTGCTTGGGAAGGGTAAGTGAGAATTATCCAGTCTTATTGTAAGAACTACCCAAGGTCTCATTGAAAGACTTATCCAAAGTCTCACTCAACTCTCTTTAGCAAAAAGTGAGATGGGTAGACATCAATGCACAGAGTTTCTTTGAAAGAGCAGCTATTCCAATCAGTTTTATATCACATTATGTGCAATTTGCCCATCTGCTTTACAGATGCCTCCAACAAATCAAACTTGGCAACAAAGCCATGCTGAGGACACAGATTTCAGCTGAGAATGGCTTCTGACAGGAAAGTAAGAACTAAACCCAAATGCCAGGCTCTTGTGAGAACATTCCCTCAGACTCCTGCTTCTCCCACCTCTGCTTGGCTGTGCACACCAACATGGGACAATCCTTGGGGGGAGAGAAGAAGCAAGAGAAGGAGGCCTTTTACTCACCTCCCTTTCCTTCTGCTGCCCAGGAATGTTATCCTGCCCAGGAATGTTATCCTGCTGCCTGCTTGGAGTCCAGGTCAGGAGGGACCAGGCTGTCCAGCTGCTGCCTGTTCCCTGTCTGAACCAGCCACTCATAGAATTTGTTTTCTACCACAGCCTGCAACTGTTTCCTCTGATCCCTGAAACAGACAAAGCAGCAGGGAAATATGGAAAAATCACATTTATTCACAGTATTATACTTCTACCACGTCTTCACTATCCAAACTAACTTCCAGATGGATCAGGAAGAGCCAGGCTTGGTTCCTGAACCTTGCAGAGACAAGCAGAAAAGGTTTTTACTGAGTGAATGTGATGCTAATGAACCTTAAATGCAGAATCTGGAGCACTTGGAGAAGTCATACACAATTCCCCATCCCACCACCCCAACCACCCTGCTCCAGGGCTGCCTCCACTTTCCCCTCAGGGCACAGCTGAAAAACTGTCTGAAAAGGGAGAAAACTAAGATTAGCAACCAGTGCTTAAGCACTAAGGACACAAAATTCTGTTCTGACAGCACCAGAGAGCATGGAGATCAGGAAAAAAATGCACCTATAAACAAATCTCACATCATTTTCTGTTTGGGGTGTTTTTGGCAAGCCTAACAGGGTGGGCCACTCAGCTCAGGCTAACTGGAACTGGTCAGATGCCCAAAAGTATCTCCAGAACAGCATCCCAGCCTTCTGGGATCAGCTCACATCTGGAATTTCTTAAGCCAAAGGTGGCACAGGTGTTGAGTAGCTCCTGATAGACTTTTTCAAGGAGTTTACACAATTCATTTCTGAACAGCAATGAAACATGAACATTTTTCAATATTCTGGAGATTTTATGAAGCTGGGAGATTTGGAATTGTTGAGCCTGGAGAAGAGAAGCTTTGGGGTGAAATCACTGTGGCCTTCCAGTGCCTGAAGGAGCTACAAGAACTATGGAGGGAAATTCTTTGCAAGAGACTGAAGTGACAGCATAAGGGGGAATGGCTTCCCACTGCCAGAGAGTAGGGTCAGATGGGATATTGGGAAGGAATTTCTGGCTGTAAGGGTGGGCAGGCCTGGCACAGGGTGCCCGCAGAAGCTGTGACTGCCCCTGGATCCCTGGAAGTGCTCAAGGTCAGGCTGGATGGGGCTTGGATCAGCCTGGGATAGTGGAAGGTGTCCCTGCCCATGGCAGGGGGTGGAATCTGGTTGGGTTTTTAAGGTCCCTTCCAATTCAGGCCATTCTGTTCAGTTTTGTCCCACTCACCCTCAGACAGGCTCCATGTATCCACACCCTTTTTTCAAGTTAAGGCTGCTGTCTGTACGTTCTCTTCCATTTGAGCCATCCCCCACAAAGCAGGGTTTTGGAACACAAACTAACCCAAATTCCTCCCCAGTGAACACAAAGGCAGCCACTTCTTTCTTCCCTTGTGGATTTATCTTCTCCAAGAGCTTTTTCTCTACCTTGATCTGCTACTGACCCTGAAAGACTTTCTGTCTGATACGCTCAGAAAAATGAATAAACAGGATTTTATGCTTTTGCAAGTTGTTCCTCAAGCTGTCTTCTTGGTCCTGTCTTACGGGGGTTTTACTTTCAGCCTGGCAGGATTTACATTCTTTTTTTGCCCCACTTTCCTCAATCAGACAACTTCAACTTCTTGAAAGATGTCTTCTTATTTCTAACACTCTCTTTCACCTCCCCGCTCGAGCACAGCAGCTTTTTTCTTTCTACAAGCCTGATATCCTGTTTGCTCTAAGCTTCCTACTTGTCTCCCTTCTTGTTTCCCTGCCTGCAGGAGACAACAGACATTTTCCACCGTCAGCTGCCCACTTTCTTTTCAACAAGCTTCTAAACTTGCCAGAAATTCCCCCCTTTTATGGAATAAGCAGGGAGCTCTTGCCTCCTGTGACTGCAGTAGATGATGGCAAATCTAAGCACATCAATCCCTATTTCCTCACATTTCTTTCACAGGAAGGTTCTGACAGGCCACACACCTTCCCAAAACTGTGCAGGGAAGCAGCAGCCAGGGAAGAACAACAGATGCTTGAAATGGGGTTTTATCCCCATTCTGTGCTTGCCAAGGAAGCTGGGCAGAGGATTCCACGTGATCAGCTCCAGAGGAATTTCAAAGCTACTGCCCAAAGGTGATTTGCTGCAGTGATGCACGTGCACATTCCCAGCTCACCTCAGCAAGGGCTGGGACAGCCCTTTACAGCTTCAATCCAAGGGGAAGGCTGGGCTAACAGGGACCCCAGGCAGCTCAGGGACCCAGCCCTGGCCCAATCCACGGCCAGGGTGGATCCCTCACCCCAGTAGCATCTGGGAATGCTTTTCCTGGAGTCTCACAAGCGGGGAAAATGCAGCCACGAGAAAGCACCTCCTCAGGAGCATAGGGAGGGGATTGTCCCTCTTCCCTCCACATGGTGAGGCCCCACCTGCAGAGCTGCCTTCAGCTCTGGGATACCCAGCACAACAAGGATGTGCTGCAGCTGGAATCCAGAGGAGGCCACAGAGGTGTTCCAGGGGCTGGAGCCAGGCTGGGAGAGCTGGGGGTGCTCACCTGGAGAAGAGAAGGCTCCAGGGAGACATCACAGCACCTTCCAGTGCCTGAAGGGGCTCCAGGAGAGCTGGAGAGGGACTGGGGACAAGGGACTGGAGTGATAGGACATAGGGGAATGGCTTCCCACTGCCAGAGGGCAGGGATGGATGGGATATTGGGAAGAAATTCTTCCCTATGAGGGTGGTGAGGCCCTGGCACAGGGTGCCCAGAGAAGCTGCGGCTGCTCCATCCCTGAACTGTCCAAGGCCAGGCTGGACAGGGCTTGGAGCAACCTGGGATAGTGGAAGGTGTTCCACAGCAGGGGGTGGAACAGGATGAGCTTTAAGGTCCCTTCCAACCCAAGGCATTTTGGGATTCCCCAACCCTGAGCTATGCTTGTGAGCATTGGTCTTCCCACCTTACCAAGCAGAATCCCAGGATTACTAATTACTAATGCTCTAGGACTGGTCTGCAAGACATGGCTCACACAACCCAAGCCACCCTTCAAGGATTTCTGTGGAAATCCCCATCCAACAACCTTCTGTCCATGTGGCTGAGCTCTGCCCTTCCTGGGGGACACTCACCAGCTCAGCTCTGCCTTCTTCACCATGTGATGCCACACCTGCACCTTCTGCTCCCGCTGCCTCAGCACCTCCTGGTACTCCTGGGGAAGCCCCCCTGGGGTCTCTGTGGTGTCTCCTTCCATCTCAAAGGGAATCACAAAGGTGTAGAAGTCTGAGGGGGGCAGGAGCCGGAAGACGCTGGTGTCACCGCTGTCCCTGCACACCAGCATGGGGCTGTCCCAGTAGTTTGGCAGAGTGGCCAAGCCCACCTGAGCCATGTGGTCTTCCAGCATGGGATAATGGGTGTGGAAAGGGGCAAAGGTGACTTCCTGGTTCCCCGAGAGGATGAGGGGCTGCGTGGGTGTGAGGATGTGGAAAGTGCAGCCCTTGGTGGATGAAAGGGACAAGCGATGGCAAACCACGATGACCTTGACGTTGTCACAGCTCTGGACGTGCACTGATATCTCCACAGGGCCCAGGACAAAGGTGCTGTTCCGGCACTTCTCGATGGTCACAGATCTGCCAAGGAAATACAGAACCATCAGGGCTGGAAGGAACCTCCATCCAGCCCAAGGCAGGGTCACTGTCACGGATGTATTTTATGAAAAATCCTTTTGCCAGGATTGTGGCGGTGTTCACAGGGGTCCCAGGATGAGAGAAGAGATGAGGATCTAACTTCATCTTTCAGAAGGCTGATTTATTATTTTATTATATATATATTACTAAAACTATACTAAAAGAATAGAAGAAAGGATTTCACTAGAAGGCAAGCAAGGAAAGTAAAAGAATGGAATAATAACAAAATCTTGTCACTGACCAGAGAGTCCAATACAGCTGGACTGTGATTTGCCATTAATTAAAAACAACCAATCACAGATGCACCTGTTGCATTCCACAGCAGCAGATAATCAATGTTTACATTTTGTTCCTGAGGGCTCTCAGCTTCTCAGGAGGAAAAAATCCTAAGGAAAGGATTTTTCATAAAACATGTCTGTGACACAGAATTTTTTCTCCTAAGAAGCTGAGAAGCCTCAGAGGAAAATAAAAACAATAATTATCTGGTGCTGTGGAATGCAACAGGTGCATCTTTGATTGGTCCATGTGGTTGTTTTTAATTAATGGCCAATCACAGTTCAGCTGTCTCAGACTCTCTGGTCAGTCACAAGATTATTATCATTCCATTCCTTCCTTTCCTTTGCTAGGCTTCTGATTAAATCCTTTCTTCTATTCTTTTAGTGTAGTTTTCATATATAATTTTCTTTTAATATAATATATATTATAAAATAATAAATCAGCCTTCTGAAACATAGAGTCAAGATTCTCATCTCCTCCCTTATCCTGGGACCCCTGTGACACCACAGGGTCACCTGCAGCAGGTGACACAGGAACACGTCCAGGTGGGTTTGGAATGTCTCCAGAGAGGGAGACTCCACCTCTTCCCTGGACAGCTGCAATGGAAGGAAGTTCCTCCTCATGTTGAGGTGAAACTTGTGGTTTAGTTTATGGCCATTGCTCCCTATCCTGTCACTGGCACCACTGAGCAAAGCTTGGCAGCACCTGGAGATGTCTATATGGATTGATGGGATCCCACCTCAGTCTGGTCTTCTCCAGACTAACCAGGCCCAGCTCCCTCAGCCTTTCTTATCAGGGAGATGCTCCACTCCCTTCATCATCTCTGTACCATCCACTGGACCCTCCCAGGAGCTCCTTGCCCCTCTTGAGGAACCCAGACCTGAACACACCACGCCAGCTGAGCCTCACACGGCTGAGCAGAGGGGCAGCATCACTCCCTGACCTACTGGGAATGCCCTTCCTCACAGCCCCCAGGATCCCACTGGCCTCCTGGCCCCCAGGACACACTCATGGTCAGCTAGCAGTCCAGCTGTGTCCCAGGAGAAGCCAAACTCACCGCAGAGGGGACAGGAGGTAAATGAAGGACTCGTTGCAGCGATAGATTCTGACGTGAGCCCCCACCAGAGTGTCCGAGCTCTTGGCCAGGGTCTGCTTGTACACGTGGCTCATGATCACCAGGGGGGACACCTCTGGCACCACCCGGGCACTGCAGGCAATCCTGGCTCTCCTGCTTGTTCCTTCCCCTGCAAAACAAAGCCCACAGAAGTTCTGGGTGCAGCAATCCCTCAGGAAAATAATCCACCCCAAAGTTCAGGGATGGTAAATCCCACAGCAGTCACACCACCCCTGATGCCTCCTGGGCAGGTCAGCAGCACAAGGGACCAGAAATTTCAGAAACTGAGAGACACTGAAGGATCAAAACCATTTCAAGATTACTTAGGAGCAGTCAAAGCCTCCCACAAGCTCCAGAATCTCCAGTTCCACAAGCCTGTTGCTGAACACAAGACTCAGCTCAGCAAGAAGATCCTGAGGGTGGGTTTTAAGCAGGAATTGTGTGTTTTAAAAAGGGAAATGCTCCCTCTAGGATGCAATCCTTAACCCCTTCCCCATCCTCCCTAATCCACTGCCTCTCTTGGGATACTGCAGTCAGGGAAACAAAACACTGAGATAAATTCCTTATCCTAAAGGGGAAAGTGTCTTGGCTCCACAGCCATGTCCCCCTGGAGAGGGGCTAGACCAGGTCACACCCCACTGCCAGATCCTTGGTCAGCAACAAGAGCCGAGTTCCCATTTCTGGGGGTGTTTTTCTTAAAATTTTATTTACACTATTCATCTAGATTTATTTTTCTGTATTTCTAAATTTATTTCTGTATCTCCAATTTCCTCTATTTGTATTTTTGACTTATCTACACTTTTCTATTTCTGTTTATTTATATATATATAAATATATTTATTTCTATATATATTTTATTTATATTTTTATCATATTTATTCTATTATATTTATATTTTTTTTGGTGGGTTTTTTATTATATTTATTTTTTATCTATTTATTTCTACATTTCTGTGCACTTCTGCTTTTGTTTTTCCATACTCGTACTTACCGTATTTCTGTATATTTCTATATATTTCTATTTTGCCCACATATTTCCATTCCCTCCCACTTCCCAATGTCCCTCCACATCCCAATATCCCCCCACATCCCCATTTCCCCCCATATTTCTGTCCATCTAACAACACCTTCCCAGCAGTTTTGCCCACCTTGCTGTGCCCACGTGAGCGTCTTGCCAGCCTTGAGGCAGACAGTTATTCCCAAGGGATTGGCAGCGAGGGAGGAGCGCAGCCAGCTCTCCAGCTTGGGCAGGGAGAAGGTTCTGGAGCCCATGGAGTACCCATTGTGGCCATGGCAGGGCTGCCTGAGTGCCAGCTTGTGGAGGGGACGGACGGTGCCCGAATTGCAGACGGTGCCCTCCAGCAGGAAGCTGAGGGCACACACGGCTTCCAAGGACACCAGGCTGCTGCAGCTGGAATGGGAAGAGGGTGAGAGCTGCTCTGGCTCCAGCAGCAGCTCCAAGATATCCAAGAGGTGGCTCTGAACAAAGGCAAGGTGCTCCTTGTCGTCCCAGTTCTGTAGGGGCAGGAAAACACACAGCGGGTGAGTTCTCCAGGAAGCTCCATGGACATCATGTATACAAACCCTTGCTGACAATCCTTCTAGAAGAAAAGCCACTCAGGCACAGTGCTCATTCCCGTTGCTTTGCTCTCACAAAGCTGGAAAGACCACTCCTCCCAAAAACTCAAAATACTAACCCAAGTACCAAGTATTCGTCCCAGTTCTGGAGGGGCAGGAAAACACACGAGGCAGTGAGTTCTCCAAGCTGAGAAGCTCCATGGACATCATGTATACAAATCCTTGATTAGAATCCTTCTACAAGAAAAGCCAGTCAGGCACAGTGCTCATTCCTGCTACTCTGCTCTCACAAGGCTGGAAAGACAGCTCCTCTCAAAAACTCAAAATAAAGCATTTCATTCCAACTCAAGTACCAAGTATTTGTTCCACTTCTGGAGGGGCAGCAAAACACACGAAGGAGTGAGTTCTCCAAGCTGAAAAGCTCCGTGGACATCATGTATACAAATCCTTGCTTAGAATCCTTCCAGAAGAAGGAAACCCAGTCAGGCACAGTGCTCATTCCTCCTGCTCTGCTCTCACAAGGCTGGAAAGACACCTCCTCCCAAAAACTCAAAATAAAGCATTTCATTCCAACTCAAGTATCAAGTATTTCCTTCTAGAGAGCAGCACCAGGCTCTTCTACAGTCCTACACAAACCGAGGCCACTGCTGCTGGCATTCAAAGAGAGGACACAAATCAATAATTGACAGTCAAGGTCCAGGAGCTGCTTCAATGGAAAATCCCTGCAGCCAGGATTCAGTGCCAGGATAAAAAGCAGAGGGTCATTTCTCCAATAAACCAAATCCTCTGAAAGAATCCTTATTTCAAATTCTAAAGGGCTGCAGCCCAAAAAAAGGAGACTGCAATTCTGGCAGAGCTTCATAAAGTTGAGTTTTGCTGAAAGAACATAGGACTGTGATTACACCTTGTCCTCACCACTTTTGTTCAATATTTCAGGATAAAGTTATCCAGCTCCTATTTTTAATCACTCCAGCTTGCCCCCAGCTCATCCCACCCACAATAGCACATCTGTGCCAGAATTCCAGAGGGTGGCATGGCCTTACACAGGGTTGCAAATTGTAATGCATTGTCCCACATAGAACTGGCAATAGGACACATCCAACTCACTCCTTCCTAAATACCTGGCAGTATTTTAAAAGGAAACAGCATTTCTATGTGGTTGATCTACAGCTGAACAACAAACTCCCCTCTCAGAAACAGAATGTGACACCCTGGAATCCAAAATTCCACACTGGATCATGGGAAAGGGTCTTATGAGCATGAGGAGAGCTCCCTGCTCGACTAACAAAAAGGCTGCTGCTTCTCAGAAGGAGAATTGTCAAGACTCTCAGGGAATATCCAGTTGGCTCTGGATTCCAGGAAAGTCCCATGGAAAACTTTAAAGAATATTTACATAAACTGTAGAGATCACAACAACTTCACTTAGTTTACTATGGAACAGGAGTTCTGCAGCTGGAGCTTTCCTCACGGGTAAAACCCTCCCGGGAACAAACCACCCCCTTGCTAAGCCCCCTCAGAGTGAAGAGGCTCCTGCACACGGACAATGCCGGAGGCACGAGTACCTTATTCCCGATGGCCGACTTCTCTGACAGGCTGGGAGACTTGGTCCTGGGGCTGGGCCACTCGTCCCCGAGCAGAGAGCGCCGCAGGGACACGTTGTGGAACTGCTGCACGTACAGGAACAGCAGGAACTGCAGCGTGTCCACGGAGAGCTGGAGAGAGACAGAGAATTGTCAGCCTGGGCCGGGCTCCCCCTGCCTGATGCCGGGCCCAGGTTCCCCCTGCCTTATGCCGGGCTCTTGCCTTGCTCCGTTCCCACTCCAGCTCCTCGGCGCTGGTGCAGGACGCCTCAGCCTCGGCCCAGCGCAGGCGGAGCGGCGGGGCGAGCCCACGGAGGCCGCGGTAGAGCTCGAAGTAGAGCCAGGCGATGTCGGGGCTCAGCAGCAGCTTCCCGCAGGCGATGTGCCGCCAGCTGCGCCAGCTCAGCCGCGGGAAGCAGCCCTGGTCCGCCCGCGCGCGGGCGTAGGCGGCCGCCTTGCGCAGGTAGTGTGGGCTGAGGCGGGCGGGCGGCGGGGCCGGGAGCGCTCCCACCAGGAACGGCTCCGTGCGCACCCACAGCCGCACCGGCCCCGCCGCCATCGCCGCCGCCACTTCCAGGTTCCGCCGCGGGCACCATAGAGACGGCCCTTCCCGCCTGCCGGGAGCCGCCGCCCATTGGCTGAGAGTGCCAGAGCGGGGGCGGGAAAAAGCGATGCGCCCGCTGATTGGCTATTCGGAAGGAAGTCACCCTAGAGGGTCGGCGGGGCGTGGCCGGCGCGCTCCCCGGCGACGCTCCGGCAGACGATTGGCCGGCGGCGGTGAAGTGTGAGCTACCCATTGGCCGGCGTTGCGCGGCGGCGCGCTCGGATTGGCTAGCGTGGAACACCCCGCGCTCCCATTGGCTGGGGCCGGGGCGCTGCGGAGCTGCCGGGACGCGCCGCTCCCGCCGCTCCCCCTCAGCCGGCAGGGCCGGGCCCGCCATGGCCCCCGCCTGGATCGGCCGCCTCTGCCTGCTCCTGCTCTGCCTCTGCGGGGAGGCCGCCGCGGGGTGAGTGCGCCGGGCCGCGCCCACGGCCGGGGGTTCCGCCTCAGCACCGGCCTTCCCCCTCTGAGGGTCGGCGGGCGCGGCGCTGATGGGACCCCACTCCCTTCCCCACATCGCTCTCCTCTTCCCCCTTTCCCCTCTCCCTACCCGTCTCCCTCCCATCCCCGTTCTCCCTCACCCTCTCCCCGCTCCCTTTCACTCACCTTCTCTCTCCCCCCACGGCAGGAGAGACTTCTACAAGATCCTGGGGGTGTCCCGCGGCGCCTCCATCAAGGACATCAAGAAGGCCTATCGCAAACTGGCGCTGCAGCTCCATCCCGACAGGAACCCCGACGACCCCCGGGCCCAGGAGAAGTTCCAGGACCTGGGCGCTGCCTACGAGGTGAGGCCGAGAGCCGGGAGTGTCCCTAAGGGAGCCGGGAATGCCCTCCCCAGGCTCCGAAGGGTGGATGGGGCTCGTAGTAAAATAAACCAGGCTGGATCTTGGCCATTGAGACTCCTGAGGATTGATCCTGGAGCGTTCAGGGGATGGGAAAGGAGGTTTGTAGGGGATTGAAGGCTTTTCCCTAGGGTGCAGCTGGAATCCATCCTTCCCCTGTTACCATGTGAAATTCTGTCTTCCCCCTGTTAATATATTGAATTCCATCCCACATCTCTTATTATCGCAGAACCCAGGGTGGTTTTGGTTGGAAGGGACTTAAAGATGATCTCATTCCATCCCTTCACCATAGGCAGGGACACTTTCCACATCAAATTTCCTTTATTCCTTCTCCTTCTCGTCAATTTCCATCCTCCCCCTATTACTACACCAAATTCCATCCTGCCTCTGTTAATACATCCAGTTCCAGATACTCTCACAAATGAAAAACAGAGATCCAGAGCATACCAAGTTGCTTTATAAGGGTCACCCAATTCTGGTTCCATTTCACCCAGAACAACCAAATCAACTCACTGTGTCCCACAGCCAATTCAGCAGAAGGGTTTCCAATCCTGGCTAAACACAGATAAAGACCTTGCAAGGAAGGGCAGGTTGCTTTCCCTCCTCCCCCAATCACTACACCAAATTCCATCCTGCCCTTGTTGATACATCCAGTTCCAGATACTCTCCCAAATGAAAAACAAAGATCCAGAGCATACCAGGTTGCATGGAGAGCTGCTCCTGCCAGAGGGCAATCCAACACCTCTCAGCCAGGAGGAAGCCAAGGCACCAACTTAAAGTTCTTTGGAATTTATTCCCACTTCCTCAAGGGAGGAGTGGAGATGCAGCAGCTCCAAGTATGTGTAGGGCCTGGCTGGGATCAGTGTGAGCTGATGGGAAGTGAAAGGTGCTGGCTTTGGGTCTAAAGGATATTCAGTGAGAAAAGTAATTGTGGGGCACAGCAGGATTCCTGTTATTCCATGATGATGTTGTGGCATGCAAATGATGCCCCACACTAATAGCCCAGTGCATTAAATAAATCAAATCCAGATTATTGTATTGCCCAAAGGTGTGAAGTCAAAGCCTGCTTTCCTTGGCTGTACATACACAGTGATGGAATGTTTCCTCCATGTTTTCTGTCCTTTTTGTCCTCCTTCTGTCACTGTTGGACTCCATCTGCTCCTGCTCTCCCCTGTGCAGCAGAGAGGAAGATGGTGCTGAAAAATTCCATTAGTAAAAATCCCAAGCAGTGACTTACTCTTTGGGTGGGAGCTTGGGGTGCTTTGGGAAAAACCCAGGTGCAGGAAAAAAGGGTTTGTAGCCTGGCTCCTGCTTCCATCCCTGGTGCTCCTCAGATATGCAAATGTTCCTCAAAAGAGGAAGTGAGAGAACCAGCTGGCGTTTATTTCTCAGTGTTGAGAAAGAAAAATCTTCACTTCTGTTTTCTCTAAAAGCTGGGACCTCTGTTTAGTTCTGACTTAGATAAACTGGCTTTATTATCACAGGGAAAACGAATATAAAGACATTTTTTGGGGGAAAAAAGTAATCCTCTATCATTTGCAGCACTTCAGGATTGATGGAACTGTGAGCACTTCAGGATTGATGGAGCTGTGAGCTTGGTGCTGCTTCTGTGAGCTGGGATCTTGTTGGCACTTTCTGCTGGCAAAGGATTTCTCTGCCTCTTCCTCGAGTTCCAGCTGGTTTAAGTGTTTGCCAGGAGCAAATGGTTGTAAAATCTAATCAGAAATCCAGTATTCATGTCTGTGAGGTTTGGAGGAAGCTTTTAATGCCCTCCCTGCCAGGTCTTTATCTGTGTTTAGCCAGGACAGCTTGGAAATCCTTCTGCTGAATTAGCTCTGGGACACAGTGAGTTGATTTTTGGGCAGAATGGAACCAGAATTGGGTGTCCCTTATAAAGCAGAATTTTCCTTACCATAAAGCCTCTGTTACCAGCACTGCTGCTCAGGGGCTGGGTAGCTGATTATGGCAAAGCTTTCCCAAAAAAAATGAGGGGAAAATAGGTTAATGAACCTGCTCAGTGTCTTCATTTTCATGGGCTCAGTGATTCCAGCCCAGAGCTGTGTGCTCTGAATTCAGCTGTTTGAACCAGGAAAGAGACTGATCCCAGGAGAGGGAGTGAGACTCTTCTGAGTCTCAGGATAGGTTTGGGAGGAGTTTCCATGGGAATCTCAAGTGACAGAGGGATAACCGAGCCCTTACCTGCTGGGTGAAAGTGCTGAAGCCACTGCTGATTTTCCCTCGTTGCTATCATTTATCAGTGGTTATAATTCCACAGAATCTCAGCATGGTTTGAGTTGGGAGGGACCTTAAAGCCCATCCAGTTCCACCCCTGCCATGGGCAGAGTCACCTTCCACTATCCCAGGTTGCTCCAAGCCCCATCCAACCTGGCCTTGGACACTTCCAGGGATGGGGCAGCCACAGCTTCTCCAAACACCCCAAATTCAGCTGGTTTTCATCTTTTAGCTGCTTCTCCACCTCTTGAGTTGCTTCTCCATCTGTTCCCACTCCTCTACAGCTCTGAAAGCCAACTCAGGCTTTTCCAAATATGATCAATGAGGGAGGAAGGGCAAGGAAGACTAAATGTGACCAGAGACTTCTGGGTCTCTGAGGCAGAAAAGAGCAAAGATCAAAACTTAGGAAATAAAATCAATGCTTAAAAGTCATGGCTGAGACACAGAGATGTTGGTATGTGATTGTTCATCTCAGCATGTCCTACTTTGTAGAATTTGAGTTATTCCTGGTGATTCTTTTTTTAAATATTTAAGGTAAACTCAATGTTTTCCAGGCTGCTCCTGCTTTTTTAATGAACAAAATGTGCTTTTTATTGGTTTAACTTTTCCAGACAGCACAGCAAGCAGGGCTCCTGTAGAGTCCCCAGTGAAAAGTGCTGGGGACCCTCTGAGCCTTGTCTAACACCTCCCCTCAGCTCCAGATGAGCCTCTCCTCCATCCCTGCCTTTCCCAGGTGCTGTCAGACGAGGAGAAGAGGAAGCAGTACGATGCCTATGGAGAGGAGGGCCTGAAGGATGGGCACCAGAGCTCCCATGGAGACATCTTCTCCCAGTAAGGAGGTTTAACCCCTTTGGGCTGTCCTGCAGCTGCTGCTCTGATTCTGTGATGCTCAAGCACCCTTTGGATGGGGTTTTTACCTGGCCCAGGTTGCTGACGTGCAAGTTGAGAATTTGAAGAAATACATTTACATGCAATTTCCAGTTTTGGTGTGCCCCACTCCTTGCTGCAAGCAGGATCCAATAGAGAATTCCCACGTGGGCACCTCTGGGCACTGTGGGTGATTTTTCAGGTGCAGCACCTGCTTCAAACATGTGGAAACTTTCTCAGGTTGTCTGTGTGTGATTGGGGTTTAACCTGTTGTCACACACCACTTTGGGGACACTTTTCCTTCTGCAAAGCAATGCTGTGGTTACTTGCACAGCCCCAGTAGAATTTGGAGCATTAAAAACCAAAGGCACTTGCGCATTGCTTGGACAGAACCTGATTTTCTGCCTTTTTGGATAAATTTCCTAAAATAATTCCAGAAGTTGCTCAGCTCCTGTAATCCTGGGTGAGGATGCTCTGCTCTGTTCTGAGGAACAATATGCAGGATTCCTAGGGAGTTTTCCTCATCCCTCTTGTCCTCAAACTACTGAAAACCAACCTGCTAGCAGTGACTTGCATTGCTCCTCAGAGTTTACACCTTTTGGTGGTGGCAGCTGAACAGCAGTGCAGTGTGAAGAGGTCAGATTTTGAGTCTTCTGCTCCAAATTTTGTTTTCTTTAGTGCAGAAAACTCTTCCAAAGTGGCTGCTGTGTTTACAGACTTTAGTTATGTTCTGCAAAAAGAGGAACAAAAAGAGGTTCCTGGGTTCACTCTGGAGCTTTAGGATTGCTGCTTTTTAGTGGAGTAGAAGCATTTTCCTAGAATTCCTTCCTGAGCTAACCATTGTGCTTAACTCCAGTTTCTTTGGGGACTTTGGATTCATGTTTGGAGGAAGCCCTCGCCAGCAAGACAGGAATATTCCCCGGGGAAGTGACATCATTGTGGACCTGGAGGTCACCCTGGAGGAGGTGTATTCAGGAAACTTTGTAGAAGTAAGTTTGTCTCAGTGTTTCTTGTGTTCCCAGGTTTAAAGTGCCTGACCAGAGCTCAGAATATCTTATCCCAAAAATCAGAGCTGAAGTAGATGCTCCTTTTCTGTGTCTGGCAGTGGAGGATGTTGTGATGCTGTTTCCTGTAGTTTACTGAAGAAACTACACATTTATTCATCTTTTGCATCTGGCAGTGTCTCCATAAAGTGTGATAATACTGATTTGTGGGCTGTCAGTCACCAGCTCAGCTTGATTAGTGCAGCAGCCCACTTGGAAGAGGTGTAAATTGTCCCTCTGTGGAATGTAGGGATATTTGAGGAGCTGCTCATAAGCTTCAAATCCACTTTGCAATTTCTGTATAATCACATTAAAAATTTTTCAGTCTCCTTCTACAGCCAAACATGCCACTCCAAGTTTCCAGATTCTATAACTGAGAAGAGTATGTGGAAAATTATTATCTTCTTTCAAGCAAGCTCCATCTCTGGTGCTGACAGTCCCTCCTGTCTGCATGTTGGCTTTCCATTGGTTGATTTTGTGTTGTGTCCAGATAATTTCCCTGTTGTGTGGGACAAGGAAGTGTCGTAACCAAAGTGTGGAGTGTTCCATCCTACTCTTATCTTTCCTGTGTGGAAAGAGAATGGCAATAGTGATGTCACAGAGAGCTTTTTTGGTGTTTAACATGTGATCACAAAAGTGAAAACTTGGCATTGTTTTGCCAAGGCCACATTTGGAGCAATTGTGGCAGTATCACACAACATGTCCCTGCCCGTGGCACAAATCTGGAATTAGGTGATCTTTAAGGTCCCTTTCACCCCAAATTCTCTGTTCAGAGAAATCCAGACCCTTGTGGAGACCCAGGAACGCTGACATCAACCTCTCCCTCTTCCCTTCAGGTTGTCAGGAACAAGCCAGTGGCAAGACAGGCACCTGGCAAACGGAAATGCAACTGCAGGCAGGAGATGAGAACCACCCAGCTGGGCCCTGGGCGCTTCCAGATGACTCAGGAAGTTGTTTGTGATGAGTGTCCCAACGTCAAGTGAGTTTGGTGCTCTTTCCTGCCCCACAGAGTCCTAAATTCCGTGATTTTGTGTAGGGACATCAATATAGGGAGGTTTATTCCAAATCCCACCGCTAGATGGGGGAACGCGCCTGTGTTCCCGGGAAGAGCTGGGGGGACTTGGGGAAGGTTTAACACCGGGTTCTCATTTCCAGGGAGCCACTCTTGATTCTTACATCTGTTGGATGCAGAGCTCCTCAATTTCCCCTTCCAGCCTTTTGTTCCTTGCACAAAGTTCCACAGCTAGATCTGAACGGGAAACACACAGCTGGGAACAGCTGGATATGGAATGCCATGCTGAAATGGAATGCCATCACACCCCCTGGTGCTGACTGTGTATTTGGGAGCTTGCAACTTTGCCTTCTCTACTCCCTGAGTCCCAGCTCAGCAGAAAGGCAGCTGAGACTCTCTGGGTTTAGATGTGAGCAAGGACACCATGGGGGTGCTCTCCTTACCCCAGGGACACAAATTAAAAGTTGAGATGAAGTTGAAATAAATAAATAAAGTTGGAAACTTGAGTGCTGGGTTGCTCTTCCCGTTTTCAGGCTGGTGAATGAAGAGAGGACACTGGAAGTGGAGATAGAGCCAGGGGTGAGGGATGGCATGGAGTATCCCTTCATTGGGGAAGGTGAGTGTGTGCTCAGCTCTGAGCTGCTCTTCCTCCATGCTTCTCTGGCACATGGTTCCCATGTGGTTGGAAGTGCTGTGTTCTCTGCATGTGCTGAAATCCAGGAGCATGTTCCTAAGTCTGGATAACACAGTTCCACTCCCTTAGCTGGGAGTGGGGACAACACCTGAGCAGGAGCATCTGTTCCAGGCTTGAGCCTGTGAAGGGATCCCCTCTGCCCTTCAGTGGCTAAAGGACATCATTAACATGAGACAGATCTTCCAGAAAAGCAGAGGTGTGACCTTGCTGGGGTAACACCCATAAAGCCCTAAGCTCTTTAGGAGATGTTTAAGCAGAATTTTGGTCATCTAAAGATCAATTAGTTGTTTGGTTTATTTTTTCTCTAACATGTGAGCTGCAAGTCTGTAATATCCTGCTTGTCTCTCCACTCATTCCTAACTATTTCCTTTAAACAAAACTTTTCTTTCTCCCCCACAGGTGAGCCCCACGTGGATGGGGAGCCAGGAGATTTGCGCTTCCGAATAAAAGTTCTGAAGTAAGTCTCTGGCCTAGTTAGGCTCTTGCTTGGCAAGATGGAGCTTGTCCTTCAGCAGGGCAGGGGCAGGTCTGGCACTCAGGGCTGTGCAGGATGTTCATCCCTCGTGGTGCTGGAGGAACTGGACTTGATACTGTTAAAAGTAGAATTATTAAAGTATCTTATTTTTTTTGGCTTGAATTCACCGTGTGTGATTCAGAATAAATATCTCCTTTTCTCTAACACACAATCTTGCTGTTATAAGGAAATGCACTACTAAGAAAATTGCTGTGTGAGTCAGGACTTCTTGCCACACCTCACCACTCAGTGCCCTAGAAATAGAAAAGGCATTTATCAGTGCATATCTTATACAGGAAAATGAAGCTAAATTTGATTCATTCCTCACTTCCCCTCCTATTTATGATTTCTCCAGCATCCCAAATTGAAGGAAAGAAGCTCAAGGACCTGTTTCCCCTCTGGGGAAGGAGTAAAGTTCAATGGCTCTTATTTCCACAGGCACCCAGTGTTTGAAAGGAGAGGAGATGACTTGTACACAAACGTGACAATCTCGCTGGTCGAGGCACTGACAGGCTTTGAGATGGATATTGCCCACTTGGATGGGCACAAGGTGAGGCCCAGGGTGTTGTGTGCATCCCAAATTCACCTGCAGCTCTGTGCTGAGGGTTGGCTTGCTCAGGATCTGGTTATCTACAGTATTCCCTCTGCTGGAGCATTTCCAGGCCAATGGACTCTCTATGAGAAGTGCCTCACTTCCAGGCTGTCCCAGCAGCAGAGGGTGGTGGTAGTTCTGGCATGTGTCCAGTGAAACAGCCTGGACCCGTGGGAAATCACTGGTTTTGGCAAGGAATCAATGCCAGTTGGAGCTTTCCAGTGGGTTGGAAAGAGTGTTGGAGTATTGGGGTGCACACACAGAACATGGACTGCCCATGTGTTCAAAGAACATCTGGATGTGGCCCTCAGTGCTCTGTTCTGGTTGACAAGGTCAGAATCAGTCATGGCTTGGACTCTTTGATCTTGGAAGTCTTTCCCAACCTCAGTGATCCTGGGATCCTGTAACACCACTAATATTCTAACTTTCCTTTTCTCTCCAGGTTCACATTGTGCGGGATAAAACCACAAAACCTGGCGCCAAGCTGTGGAAGAAGGGAGAAGGGCTTCCAAACTTTGATAACAACAACATCAAAGGTTCCCTAATAATCACCTTTGATGTGGAGTTCCCCAAGGAGCAGCTGACACCAGAGCAGCGGGAAGGTGCGTGCCCAGAGCCCTCAGCCTGAACCTGGCACAGCTCCTCCAGGGGCTGGAGCAGTCAGGAGGGGCTCTCCTGTCCCTGTGCCCCTTGTCCAACATAGCACAGTTGGCTGGTGGCCTGTGATGAACTCCCACTTCGCTTGGAAGCAAGGAAGCTTGGCTGCTGAGGTTGGGATGTGCTGCTGCTGGAATGCAGCTCTTGGCAAGTGTGCAGGTGCTTTGTTTTGGTGCTGCCCATCTGTCTGACCCCACAGCCTTGCTGGGCTCAGCCTCTGTCTGCTTTGCCTCGGCTGGAATGGGATCACAAAGGGTTTTCCAGCCCCTGCTGCTACTTTCTTGGAGGGAAGACTTGTGGAAATCCCTCTGCTACTGAGGGTAAGGAATGTCACACTGTGTCAGGAGAAAGGTTATTCCTTCCCACAGCTCCTTCCAGCCTACTCCCTCTAGGACAGATCTCCTGCTCAGCTTCAGATGGAAACCTGATGAACCATGTAGGAATCCTAAAATTGCCAGGAGGGTAAATCCTTAAATCCTGTACTCCCAGCAGGGAATTCTTTGCTCCAGCAGCCTGTGTGGTTCTGCTGCTCCACATCAGAGTAGGAATCAAGGGCCTCATCCTCTGTCATAGGACAAAGATATTCCTGGCATGTACTAGTGCAGCTCTTCAGGAAATCCCCAGAACTTCTTCCAGGGCTTCTTCTGAAGTGGATTGACTTCTTTTAGTGGATTTCCTCCTCAAGTGCTGTTTTATTCCACTGACAGTAGTTTTTTATTCCACTGCCTTGGCCACACTGTTCCAGCTGCCCTGTGCAGTCCTGCTGGTGGCTGCAGCTCCAAATGTCCCAAGGCTCTTCCTGCAGCTCTTTGGGCTGGGAGCTCTGTACCTCTGGGCTGGGCTTAGAGTGATCCTGCTTCATGGTTTTGTCCCTGTGCCTTCCCTCTTGTTCCAAGAGTGTTGTGTAGGGCACAATGGCCTCGTCACTGTGGAGTCTCAAACCAGGCTCTGCTGCCCTTCCAGAAGTTTCATCAGGCAACAGCAGCTCTGAAACACATGTGAGGTTATTCCAGCTGTTGCTCTTGGCAGTTTAGAGGACCCTGGGCAAGGAGCAGTGACAGAAGCCTCCATGTTTTTGACAGAATTGCTCACACACCTCTACGGATATCCGGGACAGAGAGGTGATGGCACTGGCATGGGTGTGTTCAGGCACAGGGCCTTGGGTGTTTCTCTCCCTCCCAAAGCAATTACACATTTCCCAGGGGAAGGTGACTGGGTAGGCAGTCAGATGCCTTTCTGTGTGCTGGGTATCTCCAATCATCCACGATATCAGGAGTTTTATCAGGGAATAGGTCTATCCCTGTGTGTGGCAGTAGCTCAGTGTACACATTCAATGGAAAACTGTGGGCTTCAGAATTCAAAACATCCCTTTTTTCCTTATTGTTGGCAGTGCTCCTCATTTCTTATCTCCTGACTACATATCCAGCTCCTGGGGCTGTCAGAAGATACTCTGGCTCCAAGAGCACCACCCCCAGCTTTGGAGTCACAGCAATAATATCCCTTCTTTCCTGCAGTGGGACTGGATCACTGCTGATCAGAGCTTCCTCTCCCTCTGTGCTGTAACCTGTCATTTCTTGTTGGTATCAACAACATTTCAAAGGAAAAATTGACTTCAGGCTGCATTTCAGGGAAGTCCAGTAGCACCAATTGTTAGGATTCCTGGTTGGAATTCCTGATTAAACCTCTGGTAGATGTTGAAATATCCTGTGCACTGCTGGGGGTGTTCTGCCAGAGGTGTGGGAGCTGCTGGGAAATGAGGTATGGGGTGGTGCTGATCCAAATCTTTTCAGGGTTCCTGGAGCACACCTTTCTCCAGCTACAGCCTTCCTTTCTAAGAACCAGACATCCAGGAGCCACATTCTCTCACCCACCAGCTGCAGAGTGACTTGAAGGCTCCTCAGGAAGTGAATTTGCCTTGGAGAATGACCTGTTCTAATAATGAGCAACTCCTTGCCAGGGGTTTACTTTGTCCTGGTGTTCCTAAAAAAAGTTCAGGAATCTCTGGCCATCAGGCAAGGCACATGAGAAGTTCTTGCCTGGCAGAGAGACATCCTGCTTCCAGTTACTACTTCCAGGGCAGTTTTCCAGTATTTGAACACAGCTACTGTGACCCTTATGCATCCCACCTCTGGTTTTCAAGGACAGTAGAATGTGTAGCCAAAAAGGTTTAAGGATAGACAAGCAGGACAAGGGTTGCAGGGAGACAAACTGTTTTTTAGCAGGATTTCCTGAAGGATTTGCATGCCTGAAGGTTGGAATTTTCTTCTGTACAAGTAAATTGGTTGGTTTCATTACTGATAGTCAATCTAAACCTCCCCTGGAGCAACTTGAGGCCATTTCCTCTCATCCTGTCCCTTGTTCCCCTGAGCAGAGTCTGACCCCACCTGGCTGCCCCCTCCTGTCAGGAGTTGTGCAGAGCCAGAAGGGCCCCCTGAACCTCCTTTTCTCCAGGCTGAGCCCCTTTCCCAGCTCCCTCAGCCTCTCCTGATGCTCCATTCCCTTCCCTGGACACACTCCAGCCCCCAATGTCCTCCTTTCAGTTATTTGAAGGTCGCCCACAGTGTTGGGAGTTTCCCTCTGTTGCGGGCTCAGTGGTTTTTGAGGCTGCTCTGAGCTGTGTCCTGAGGGGTTCCAGGGCAGTGAGTGACCAGGCTGAGTTCATCAGAGGGGACTCCCTCTGTAATCTCTGGAAAAACAGTGACACATCCACCCTTGCCACTCTGCTTCCTCTGCTCCCTCTGGGCCTGCCCTTTAAGCAGCAGTGGAGACCTGCCAGCCCTTCCCTGTCGTGCCGTGCCGACCCCAGGAGAATGAGCTATTATGGATTTAAAGGCTGACTCACTCTTGAGCCTGTTTGGTAAGAATTTGATACTGCCAGATCCTTGAACTGCCAGTTCCTTGGAGTGTTTAGTGTATGGGATTTCAGGAATGGGGAAGAAGTGCTGGAAGAGCCATCCTGACATCTTTGCTGTGCTCTGCGTGTGACACTCTCCCTTCCCTTGCAGGTCTCAAGCAGCTGTTGAAGCAAGGATCAGTGCAGAAGGTCTACAATGGATTGCAGGGATATTGATGTGTGGAAAAATTGGACTTCCCTGGAAATGCAAAGTCAGATTTGTTTGCAGTCTTTTCTCCTGCCCACTGTAGAAGGGGGAAGAGGGAGGGGGGCGATGGTTGAGGTTTAGCTCATCTTTGGTTTGTAAATATGGAAGTGCTCAGAGTTTGGGGAAATACCTTTTCAGGACAAAACTGGTGCTGCCTATCATGTTCCATGTCCTGGAACAACAGAGATTCCTTGAGCAGGAAAACATAGGTGGGGGAAAGGAGTTTTAAATTCCACACAGATTGGAATTTCTGGTTTTTAAATATATTTTGATGTGACTTTTCTTGGCCATCTCAACATATTTTCATAGCTGCTCCTGCTTTTTACGTCCTTCGTGTAAATTTCTTCCAAATTCCTGTTGTTTTGGGGTGATATTC
Organism: Setophaga petechia; assembly: GCA_024362935.1. Taxonomy (NCBI): domain Eukaryota; kingdom Metazoa; phylum Chordata; class Aves; order Passeriformes; family Parulidae; genus Setophaga; species Setophaga petechia. The sequence goes on from JANCRA010000018.1 coordinate 18,726,558, forward strand.
TTAATCCTAGCCCTTCCTCCCCTTCCCCTCTGAGTCCAGAGTGTGGTATTGGTTCAGAATCTGGTTTTGGGGCAGGAATACTGGTGCTTTTGGAAGTGCACTGGGCTGTGTCAGGCCCCAGAATTGATTGGGAAAAGAGTCTTTCAAGGCCTCTGTGGGCTCTCATAACTACCACGTCCCAAAAATTGGTCAGAAATTTGAAGTTGCACCAGCTTAGCAAAGGCTCCTTGGTCATGGTGGAATTTGGGAATGGCTCCTCATGGCCTTGGTTGTCCCTCGTTGCCCCCACATGGAACCAGTCTGGAAAAGCTCCCTCCCCTCCTGCGCTCTGTCCTCCGTGAGGACGGGTGAGGCTGATGGGAATAAAGTGTTTGTTGGAGTTGGAATGGCAAAACCTCCCTGGTGATGTGTTTCTGGGACAGGCCTGGGCTTCCCTGTGCCAGGCAGCAGCAGAAATCATGGAATCAGTAAGGCTGGAAAAGCCCTTTGAGGTCAAGTCCAACCATTCCCCCAGCACTGCCAAGGCCACCACTGCCCCATGTCCCCAAGTGCCACATCCACACATCTGTTAAACCCCTCCAGGGATGGGGACTCCACCTCTGCCCTGGGCAGCTGTGCCAGTGCTTCACCACCCTTTTAGGCAAGGAATTTTCTGTCACACCAAATCTAAACCTCCCCTGGAGCAACTTGAGGCTGTCTCCCTTGTCCTGTTGCTTGTTCCCAGGGAGAGGAGCCCAGTGCCACCTGGCTCCACACTCCTTCCAATTCCTTCAGGAATCTTGGGGCTGTAAATTTCCAGCTTTTCCCTACCCCATTCCCTGTTTGGGAAGTGGATGGGCTCTGGTTTGCCTCCAGGGAAGTGTTTGCTGAGGAGCAGCAGGTGCAGCCTCAAGATAGTTTTGTTTTCAGTTTATTCCCTGGGAGCAGGAAGCAGCTCAAGGTGGGCACAGCCCCTGTGTCCATGCTGCCCTTGGTCCTGCAAGTCCCACCCTCCCCTGCAGCTCCAGGGGAGTGACGCAGGGGAAGCAGCAGCCCTGGGAAGATTTCCTGTTGGATCCTGTGTACATTTGCCTTGGCAAAGCTCAGCAGGGGCTTGGGGAGCAGCTGAGACAAACCCACAATTCCAAACTCCTGCTTCTCCTCAGAATGCGTAAGGATAAAGAGGTAACTGCAGCTGAGGCTGCTTCCTCTGCCCATGATGCCCAGTTTTTTTCCAGGTGCTGCCTCTGCTCCTGCTTAGTTCAAGTTTCTAGGAAACCTCAGGTTTCAAAGAAGTTCCTTCCCATATCCCTGTTCCTGGGGCTCTTTCCTGTTATTCCAGCCCCTTGCAACCCTGTTCACCTGTAGCAATAAATCCAAAAAGCCAGGATTTCACCCCTAAGCTCCATTGTGTAACCTCTTCTACCTGCACCCCCAGCAGCAGCCTGCAGGTTTATTTTGGGCCTGAGTCCTTGTTCCCACTGCTGCTTTTCCTTTCCCTGCTAATTCCTTTCCTTCCTGTGGTTTGTTTTTATTGCATTGTGGGGCCAGACTCTTTGGAGAACACAACAATGGCTGCAGAGCCCCAGCTTGCACACCAGCAGGGAGAAAGACAGGAAAAAAAAAGCCCCAAATTCCAACCAAAACCCCCTGCTTCCTTCCACCCTTCCCCCATGCTGTGGGGTGTGTTCAGAGCCAGCTTCCAATGCCTTTCCCACCTCCAGACAAAGCTTCCAGAGTTCCATGCTTTTGCCCAGCAGCCACAGCAGTGCTTGCTCAAACATTCCCAGTGGTTTTGGTTCTGGCCCACTCACAATGTCCTTGTTTTAGGATCATGGAGTATTTGTCCTCCAAGGACTGGGGGTGCTGGGTGTCCATGGCATTCCCTGTCCCCTTCTCCTGTGACACGGAGCTGGTGGGAGCAAGTTATGGCACACATGGATTCCTTTATCCATAGAAATGCTTCCCATGAGATTTAGGCGTTCACATCTTGGTCTGGCACCAAACAAGGATCCTGACTGAACCTCCAGGCTGGGAATTCTGTAATGCACAGCTTGAATTTCCAGTCCTTTCTAAGCAATGCCATTCCCAAACTGTAACAAATAAACACAAATTTCCCGGGCTTCTTTTAACCTAAATCCTTGGAACATAGAGGATTGTGAGGGTTCAGATGAAGGCATCTTGTTCAAGTCTTCTAGGAAAACACTTGTCCTTGGAATGCACTCCCAGAAGTCCCTGCTGCTTTGGGAAGGCCTGGCTGAAATGGGGTCCTGGTTTATTCCTGAAGGGAATGGTTTTCAGCACCTCCAGGGGCTGTGTGTGTTCTTTCAGGGCCTCACCACAGGCTGGCTTTTAGATGTCATCACCTCCATCAGCTGTGTTCCCACCCTTTGGCTGGATCCCTCCCATCCCAGGGGAGGGGAAGGAGCAGATGGGATGAGAACTCCATAGCAGGTTGATGATGGGAGGGAATACAGGGCTCAGATCCACCATGCCCTGCGGCCTTGTCTGTGTTCTCTGTCCTTCCACAGCCTGGGCTGGCTGCACTTAAGAGATACACTCCCCATCCCAGATTAGATGGTGAAGTTTTGGGGTTGCTCCAAGGAGTTGGTGTGGGGGTCTTGGGAGGAGGGCTTTGCTCCCAATGGCCTCAGTCACACCAAAGGCTGCTCCCAACTCTAGGAAGTGGGTGAAAGTGTTTCCAAACAGCCATTTTTCCAGGGAAATGTCTCTGAAAGCAAGCTTGGGCTTTTGCAAAGAAAAATCTTGTTTTTTCCTATCTTTATCTCCCTCTGAACCTTTCTGCTCCAGGGCTGGGCAGTGGAGGAAGAAGGGAGAAGGGACTAATGCCAGGAGAAGTTTATTCGGTTTGGAGTGGGAACCTCCAGCTGGGAAAGAAGGTGAAGCAATGATTTTTCGCTGGAATCCTGACTGTGATTCCCAGCCAGGAGTCCCCATCCCATCCCTGCTCGCCTGCATTGCAGGAGCTGGTGGAGCAGCCTGGCTTGCTCCGGGGTAGCCCCCAGGACAGGACAGAGATGAGGGATGGGTGGTACCACTACCACCTATCCCTGCTCCTGGCCAGCAGCCAGATCTCTCCTCCCGTTTCCTCCTGCTGGCCTGGGAGGTGAGCAGGAAGGGAAGAGGGCAGCGCTGGGCACGATGGCCCTGCGAGGAAGGAGTGGCCAGCACGGACCTTCCCTGTGCTCAGAGGCTTCTCCAGGGAGCTGCTCCTTTCCATGTGGGAGCAGGAGGCTGCTGGGAAGCAGATCCCCTCACCCCCAGTGCAGTCCCTGGTGTTAACAAGCATGTCCCAAAGTCAGGAATTAAAACATCTGTGGCTGTGACACCGTGACCTCTGAGAATTTGGAAGGATGGGGTTTGTTTAGTCCTGAAAAGCCACAATGACACCAGTGCAGGCGCCGAGTGCGTAAGAGGTGTTTACAGGGATAATCCCACTTCCTTCCAGATGGATCCCATCAGCCCCACTTTTTTCCCCCCTCCCACCCCAGCAGGCACCAGAGCCCATCCATCACTGGTTTTGGGCAGCTCCTGGAGCCATCCAGCCCTTTGTCCTGAGGCATAGCAGCTCCCAAAGGACATGGGTGGAGATACCAACCTTGCAGAGGGAGCTGATGTCCTAAAGGAAATGGGGTGACCTGCCCATCCCATCCAAGTTCCCCATGGGATGGGTGAGGGAAGGAGCTGGTGTACAAGGACATTGCCTCACTGGAACAAGTGAGGAGCACTTGTTGGATCGAGGCTGGGGCATCTTATCTGAGCCCTTATCCAAGACAGCAGCAGCAGAGCAGGCTGATGGAAACCACGCATGGAAAACAAAGCCTTGCCCAGCAATCCCCGCAGATAACAGGGATGGGTCACTCTGGGAGCTGCTTAAAGCTGCCAGAGGCTTCCATGCAGGTTCATTCACCCTGCTGCAGAACACAGAAGTCCTCCAAGGAGAAAATTGAAACCATCCCTCGCTGATGGGATACGCACTGGCGCCCATCCTGATCTGTGATCGGAGCGGAAGAGCAACCAAATTTGGGAAAGGGTGAGCCGAGCATGTGGCTGCCGGCTGCCAGGAAACTGTGTTGGAGTGGTGCTGGAACAGGAGCCCAGCTCCCAGTTCTGAGGCAGCTGGGCTACTGTCCCCCAGCTGCCACAACCAGCCAGGCCTCACCATGAGACACTTGAGGGTTTTGGGGAGAGGAAGAGAAATTTTGGGGCTGCAATGTGTTGGAGGTGGATGCTGCCACCATAACACTTTGCTGCTGGCCACCATATCCAGGACGGACACTGATGTCACCTCCAGGGAGGTGCCTTGGGATGGAGGTGCCAGGTTTGGGTGCATTGCCCGTGGACACCAATGGAGATGAGGCTGTTCCTTGGGGTTCTGCACTTTTGGGGAATCCCCACTGCCCAGTCCCTTGTGGAAACTCAAGAGCAGCAGCAGAGTCAGCTCCATTCTGGAGCGTTCTCCAGACACACACAGGGAGCTTGGGGGGAGGAAAAAGGCTTTTCCAGAACTCTGTGAAGTAGACAAGCTCAGACTTGCTCATCTGTCCAAAAGATGACACATTTCTGGAGCAAAGCAAGTTCTGCTATGCACAGGAGAGCTCAAATTCCAGGCCTCCCCCCCACTGTTTGCCACCTGGGTCTGTCAGTCCTGGGTGCCATCCCCACTCCATCACAGCCATGGGCATCCCACATCATCCTCACTCAGCCATCCCAGCCAGAGCAAGGAGCTGCAGCCCAGGGAGAGGGGACTGAGATCAGCAATCACTCCAAGTCTTGGGGACCACAGTCCAACATCTGCAGGCAGCAGAGATGCCCCGAGTCTGAAACTCAGAGCTGGGAATGCAACGGTTCCTCCCAGCTGGAAGGAGTTGAATCCTTTTGCAGACAGCAGATGCAGCACGTGTGACCTTGGGCACTGCCCTGGTGTCCCTGCATGTCCCTGGAGCACTCAGCCCACAGCACAGCTCCTGCCAAGGGCGCTGCTCCAAGGGCTGAGCCATGACGTTCCCAGACCTCGGCCGTGTTGTTTTGGATTCTCCGGCCTCTCGAAGCCCGCCAAGGGTGGGGAGCGCCCCAGCCCCTGCCCCAGGAGCCTGGGGGAGGCGGGGGCTGCTCCAGGGGTGGCTGGGGGCCAGGGTGATGAGATGTGACCTCCTCCTCCTCCTCCTCCTCCTCCATCCCTCTGTGAGGATAACCCCTAAGGTCATCTTTGCATCCCTTCTGTCCCTCGTCTCTTTTCCCATCTTCCCTCATCCCAGCCTCTCTTGCTCGCAGGGCATTTAGAAAAGAAAGAGCTGGAAGCTAATCCAGGAAAGCCTCTCTCCTGTGCTGTCCCCAGCCAGCTCCTGGCTCCCTTCCTGCTGCCAGAGCAGTGGAGATGCACAAGAGAGCTCAAAATCCACTTTCGGGTGAAAGGGAAACGTGGCCAAGAGTTTCTTATCGACACAATCAAAGTTTAAACAAAGTCAGAGTGGAGGTTTTAGCTCAGATTTGGATTGTGGAAAACTGTCCCCTCACAGCTGTGTGTACTTGACCTCAGCATCTCACACCAAGCAAGGTAATGAAAAACATTGAGAAAATTACTCAATTGAGTCAGACCAAAGCTGGGAGAGGGCTGAAACGAGTTCAGGAAGTGCAAACACCACCAGTGTCTTTCCAGAGACCTGGAAAACTTAGCACACAACCCAGGGTCTGGCACAGGGGCTGGCAACACCAACGAGCCCACCCAGCAGCAGCAGCCATGGCCCAGGATGGATTCACAGCCCCACACTGGTGCTGCCAGGGGGAACAAGAGCAGCCAGAGGTGTGGTGGGAGCTGATGGGTGGTTTTATTACACAACGTGTGACATGCTCCCTCCATCCCCTCTGGAACAGGGTTAATGAGGGTTTAACACCATCCTTTTAACTACTCCATGGCTGTTTCTCCTGATGCTTTCCCCCCACTCCTCTCCCCCCATTTCCCATCCATGCCCAGTGTTTCTGTGTGGAGCCTCAGTGCATTGCCTGAAGTGAGAACCGTCCACAGGGCTGGGGGCTGCTGGAGGGGTCAGCCCAGCTGGGACAGGACTGAGAAGCCACCAGCGTCCTTGGGGAGAAAAGCCTGTGGCACTGGGGACGTGCATCCCTTGTGAGGGATGGGCTTGTCCCCTGATGGGTTTTCATCCCCTTTGGTATCTATGCAGAGATGATGGATCCATCCCTGACTCCACAGGGTGATGATGCATCCATGGAGAGTTCCTGGATCCTTGGGAGGATGATGGATCCATCCCTGACTTCACAGGGTAATGATGGATCCATGGAGAGTTGCTGGATCCTTGGGAAGATGATGGATTCATCCCTGACTCCACAGGGAGATGATGTATCTGTCCCCCACCTCCACGGGGTGCTGATGGCTGCACGTGGAGATGACAGGTCCATCCCCTGTGTCCATGGGGTGACATGGGACAGCTGCCCACGCTAGCAGCTCCCTCCTGTGCACAGGAAGATGCCCAGGGCCGTGCCCAGCAGGCCGAGGCTGCCCAGGACCAGCCCCAGCACCAGCGGGGTGCGCGATCGGCCGCTGACTCTTCCTGCAAGAGGCGAGAGGGACACAGGTGACAACCGGGCCACGCCACCGCGTCCCCAGCCCCAGCCCCGGCCCCAGCACGGACCTGTCCTGGCGCTCTGAGCCTGCAGGAGGCTGACACAGGTGGTGTTGAGGAAATACTGCAGGTCCTGCGTGGTTATGGGGTATTTCATCAGCTGCTGCTGGGCGTAGGCGGCCACCGGGAGCTCTCCGGGCCAGCGCCGCTCCCAGGTGGCGCTGGGGACGTGGAAGCTCAGGAACGCCGTCCTGTTGAGGGTCACCTCGTAGAAGCTCTGGGCCGTGCCGTTGGGGTAGAGGCGGCAGCCAAGGTGGCAGCACAGGTGATGGGTGACTGCGGGGACAGAGGGAGGGGACAGGGTCACCACGCTCTCGGTCTGAGCACGAGCAGCAAACTGGGCACGGAGTTCGCACAGCCTCAGCACCACCCACAGCTTTGCTTCCCCTCGGTTTGAGCATGGCAGTGACCGCGATTATTTCCCCTCCCTTATCCCCACACAGCGCAGCTCCGGTTCTGCAGAGAGGGAGGCTCTGGATGGAGCGAGGCACCAGGACAGGGACACCGGGAGAGGGAGGGCGGGTCATGCCTGAGACTCCGCGGTGACACCGGGCTCCCCAAGGGCACAGGAGTGTGGGGCTGGGGCGAAACCGGTTTGGGGGTCACCAAGGAAAGGAAAGGAAAGCACACCACGGGCAGGAGCAGCAGAGGCGACAGGGCTTGTGGGGCAGAGCGAGCAGGAGCACGAAACCATCGGCAGCAGCGTCCCACAGCTCCCACTGGCTGCGGGATGCAGGCGGGATGCAAGCAGGGTGTCAGTGGGATACAGGCGGGATACAAGCAGGATGACAATGGGATACAGGCGAGATACAAGCAGGGTGTCAGCGGGATACAGGCAGGGTAACACTGGGATACAGGCGGGATACAGGCAAGGTGTCAGTGGGATACAGGCAGGATGCAGGCAAGGTGACAGTGGGACACAGGCGGGATGCAGGCAGAGCACAGGCAGGGAGCAGACAGGGTTCCTACACCTCACCACCCCACAGGCTGCAGCCCCCAGCCCTTTTCCTGAAGAGCAGCAACAGGTTGAGCATCAGCCCGTTCCCAGGGTGTGCTCCGGGTAAGAAATGCCCTGCTCCACACAAAGGCTCCCTTTGCCCACAGGGAGGTTTTGCACATGGCCGTGTCCTCATCCGTTCGTCCATCTGTCCCTGCAGAGCCACCCCGGGGCCTGGCAGCACGGCAGAGGCTCCCATTACCCGAGGCAGCCACCCCTGTCCCCCGGGCACCACTCACAGTCGGTGGGTCTCTCCTTGTTGAAGAGTATCACCAGCTGCCTGAAGTTCCTCAGGTAGGTGATCACCTCGTCCTGCCGCCGGGCCCAGGCGTCCGGGGACTCCAGCGGGAGCACCTGGGTGACATTATTCCCTTCCAGGACATGGCTGAGCTGCCCATTCAGGCTGGCGTTCCCCCGGAACATGGAATTGCCCTTGTAGACGCGGGTCAGCTGCAGCATGGTGAAGGCGAGCGGAGCTGCGGGAGACGCGGGACATCAGCCACCGTCCCTTCACCCGCCGAGAGCCCCGTGTGTCCCCACGCCAGCCCCAGTGTCCCCAAGCAGCCTTACCTGCCTGCTCAGCCCCGCAGCCCAGGATCCCGCCGAGCAGCAGCAGCCGCAGCATCGTGGGGACGGGAACCGCGCTGGGGACACGCTGGGGACACGCGGGGGACACGCTGGGGACACGCTGGTGTCCCGGCTCGCAGCTCAGCCCTGGCACCGTGCTGGGGACACGCTGGTGGCCCCGGTGCTGTCCCGGCTCGCAGTTCAGCCCCGGCACCGCTCTGGGGACACGCTGGTGGTCCTGCTGCTGTCCCGGCTCGGAGCTCAGCCCTGGCACCGTGCTGGGGACACGCTGGTGGTCCTGCTGCTGTCCCGGCTCGCAGTTCAGCCCTGGCCCCGCTCTGGGGACACGCTGGTGGCCCCGGTGCTGTCCCGGCTCGCAGTTCAGCCCCGGCCCCGCTCTGGGCTCGGTTCGCGCTGCCGGCCCCGCGGCTGGCCCGGGGGATGTTAAGCGGGCCGGGGAGGTGGGGCTGCGGGGGGAGGAGAGCGGGACTCCGGCCAGGTCTCTCCCATTTCCTTAACCCGAGCCACCCCTTCCCTGCCGGATGTGCCGGGCCCCGCGGTGCCTGGGGATGCAGGATGAGGCTCCAGCTCCTTCTGGCATAGATGGAATTGGGCGAGCTGCCAGCACCTGACTCAGTTTCCCCATGGGCAGGGCCCTGGCCCACTCCCCTGGGGGATGGAGGGGAGCAGGGGGACACGGGGATGGGGACCATTGCCAGGGAATGGGGACTATTGGAGGGAGCAGCCTCCCAGAATCTCACTGTACCCATATGGATCCCATTCTCTGTGGGGTGCAGGGTCCCACGGGGATCACCCCGTTCGAAGGGACATCTCAGGATCACCTGTAGGATCCCATCCCCTGTGGAGAGGGCATCCAGCAACAGGACCCCCCTCCTTGGAAAGAGGTGGTTGGCTGAGATGGGCAGTGGGGATGAGAAATCAATGGCAGGACCAAACCTCCATGAGTTATTTTTTAATTACATCTAAAACAATTATAAATTAAACATTTTAAAATGTGAAATTTCTGCTAAAAGCTCCACCTCGTCTCATGGGCAGAGCATGGCACAGCCTGGGGTGGCACATAACAGGATCCATGCCATGGCATGGAATACAGGCATGGAATGCTCTGGGTGGGCAGGGATCTGAAAGCCCAGCTCATTCCACCCTGTGCCATAGTCAGGGACACCCAGGTTGCTCCAAGCCCTGTCCAACCTGGCCCTGAACAGTCCCAGGGATCCAGGGGCAGCCACAGCTGCTTTGGGCAACCTGTGCCAGGGCCTCACTACCCTCACAGCCAAGAATTTCTTCCCAGCATCCCATCTAATCCTGCCCTCTGGCAGTTTGAAGCCACTCTCCTCTGTCAGGGGCCTTGGGAATATTCTCTCTCCAACTTCCTTGTTGGCTCCTTCAGGTACTGGAAGGCCACACTGAGGTCACCCCACAGCTTCTCTCCTCCAGGCTGAACAACCCCAGCTGTGCCAGCCTTTCCTCCCAGCAGAGCTGCTCCATCCCTCTGCTCACCCTGGGGCCTCCTCTGGGCTCTCTCCAGCAGCTCCAGCTCCTTCCTGTGCTGGGCCCCAGGGCTGGGGCAGCTCTGCAGGTGGGGTCTCACCTCAGCAGGGCAGAGGGGCACAATCCCAATCCCTTTCCTGCTGCCCACCCTGGGAGCAGCCCAGCACAGGGGTGTCCTGGCATGGGGCATGGCCAGCCCTCATCACCTGCAGCCCCAAGTCCTTCTCCCAGGGGCTGCTCCCTCTGCTCATTCCCAGCCTGGATTGATCCCTAGGGTTGCCCTGACCCAGGGGCAGCACCAGCACTTGGTGCTGTTAAACCTCAGGAGATTCCCATGGGTCCCTTCTGGAGCTTGTCCAGGGCCCTCTCGATGGCCCTGTCCTTCAGGAGTGTCACTGCGCCCTCAGCCTGGTGTCCCCTGCCAACCTGCTGAGGGTGCCCTGACCCCTCTGTGCCAGTGATGGAGACCTCAAATATCACTGGTGCCAGTACAGACCTTGGGACACCACTGGTCACTGATGGCCACTATGATCCACTGACCCTCTGGATGTGACCATCCAGCCAATCCCCAATCCATCTGACAGCCCATCCATGGAACCCAGCTCTCTGCAATGCAGAGAGAAGGATGTTGGGTGGGATTGTGTCCAGGCTGTATAGAAATCTGCATAAATGTCATCCACAACCTTTCCCTTGCCCACTGAGGGAGTCGCTCCATCAGAGAAGGCCACTGGGTTGGTCTGGCAGGACTTGCCCTTGGTGCAGCCGTGCTGGCTGTCCCGGGTCACCTCCTGTCCTCCCTGCCCCTGCCTCAGCATTGCTTCCAGCAGGGTCTGTCCCGGGATACTCCCGAGCACAGAGGGGAGGCCGACGGGCCGGCAGCTCCGCGCCCCAGGCTCCTCCTTTCCACCCTTTTTGAAGATGGGGACAAGGAAAAACTCTCCGTTTTTTTCCAATCACCTGGGACCTGACCGGACATCCAGGACCTTCCAAATATCCTGGAGAGCGGCTGGGGAGCTCCATCAGCAAATTCCTTCCGGACTCAGGGACGGACCTCCCGCAGGATGGCGCGGACCGGGATGGCGGGGCATGTCCCCACTGTCCGGCACGATATAATTGCACACCATGTCGCGACACGGAGCGACGTGTCCCGCCGTCTGTCGCTCCGTGGCGGCGGCCGGGGCGTGCCCCGGGGCGTGTCCCCTGTGTCGGGGCGTGTCCCGGGGCGTGTCCCGGGGCGTGTCGCCGGTCCGTGCGTGTCCCGGGGCGTGTCCTCGGCGGCGGCGCCGGCACCGGGAGCGCAGCGATGGCGGCGGCGGCGGAGCTGGAGCGGCTGCGGATGGCGGGGGCCGGCATGGCCATCGCCGTCCTCACCAGCGGCGGCGACGCGCAAGGTGCGCCCGGCGGGGCGGGGGGCTCGGCCCGGGCCCGCGGGGTCCCCGCGTGTCCGTGCCCGTGATCGCGACCGCCCGGGGCCGGAGCCCGCGGCCCGCGCTGCTCCGCGGGCGGGCGGATGGATGGATGGATGGATGGGGACCCCCCTGCCGTGTGCCCGCCCCGCGTCCCCGTCCCCGGCGCCCTCGGGCCGTGGGGGGGGCAGGGGCCCCACGGGGGCAACCCCACGGAGGGGGTGTGCCCGTCCCTGTCCCCATCCCCGTCCCGTCCCCCCCGGGATAAGCGGCTCGCTCGCTGCCGGGCAGTTTCTCGTCCCCAGCTGTGCGCTGAGTTTCCCCGGTCTCAGCCCACGTGGCTCCCCGCCCACTCAAGGGGACACCTCAGGGTCACCTATCGGATCGCATTCCCTGCGGGGTGCAGGGTCCCATAGGGTTCCCCCCGCCTGAAGGGACACCTCAGGGTCACCTGTAGGATCCTATATCTGCAGGATTCCACGGGAATGCTCCACTCATATATCACTTTTCCAGGCATGAACGCCGCTGTCCGCGCTGTCACCCGCATGGGGATATACGTGGGAGCCAAGGTCTTCCTCATCTACGAGGTTGGGGTTCCCCCCCTGCTCCCCATCATGGCTGGGGGGATCCACCCCCCCTGTGCTGGGGCACCTTTCACCTCCACCCTCTGCTTCTCCACAGGGCTACGAGGGGCTGGTGGAGGGGGGTGACAACATCAAACAAGCCAACTGGCTCAGCGTCTCCAACATCATCCAGCTGGTGAGGGCCACCATGGGGCCGTGGGACTGCAGATCCCAGCCCCCCAAAGGTGTGTGACGAGCCCCGTGTCCTGTTCTGTCCCCAGGGCGGGACAGTGATCGGCAGTGCCCGCTGCAAGGCCTTCACCACGCGGGCGGGCCGGCTCCGCGCCGCCCGCAACCTGGTGGAGCACGGCATCACCAACCTGTGTGTCATCGGCGGCGACGGCAGCCTCACCGGGGCCGACATCTTCCGCTCCGAGTGGGCTGGGCTGCTCGAGGAGCTGGTCCGAGATGGTGCGTGAGCCCCTCTTTGGGCGTGGTGAGGTCCAGAGGGTCACCCCAGTACCATGACCCCAAGGAGGCCTGGGCTTCAGCCCCGTGATGGTGCCCTGAAATAACCGGTGTGGTGGCCGTGACCTCCCCCCAGGGCAGATCAGCGAGGAGGTGGCGAGGAAGAACTGCCACCTGAACATCGTGGGGCTGGTGGGCTCCATTGACAATGACTTCTGCGGCACCGACATGACCATCGGCACCGACTCGGCGCTGCACCGCATCATGGAGGTCGTGGACGCCATCACCACCACGGCGCAGAGGTGAGGGGGATGGGGGGCTGGGGGTTGCAGCACCCTGGCCATTGCATTCACCTACCCACCTCCTTCTCTTCCCACCCATGTCCTTGCAGCCACCAGCGGACGTTCGTGCTGGAGGTGATGGGTCGCCACTGCGGGTAAGCCCTTGTGGATGGGGAAGCCATTGGTGGGACTGGATGCCACATTTCAGGGCCAGTGCTGCCACCTCCGTGTCCCGCCAGGTACCTGGCGCTGGTGTCCGGCCTGGCCTCAGGCGCTGACTGGCTCTTCATCCCTGAATCCCCTCCGGAGGATGGCTGGGAGGACCTCATGTGCGAGAGGCTCGGGGAGGTGAGGGGGGTTCCTGCCATCCCATCCCATCCCATCCTATCCATGCCCTGTTCCCCCCAGGGAGTCCCTGCAGGGGCCCGGGCTGAGCCCTGCAGCCGTGCCCGGCCCCTGCGAAGCTTCGGGAGCTGCCGCCATTGTCCCTGTGAGCCGGGGCACTCAGCCGAGCGCAAATCCAGCCCTCGCGTGCCAGGGGCAGCGCTGGCTTGGGGGCTCAGGCCCGTGACCTGAGCCACCCCCGGGGCAGCACAGAGGGCAGGAAGGGGAGGGCAGGGTGCTCACACACGGCTGAGCCATGGTGGCTGTTTGTCCTCCCCTCGTGGCAGACACGCAGCCGGGGCTCGCGGCTCAACATCATCATCATCGCCGAGGGCGCCATCGACCGCAGCGGCAAACCCATCTCCTCCAACTACGTGAAGGACGTAAGGGACTGCCCCGGCACCACCCTGGCACCCACGGACACTGGCGGGTCCCCAACGTGGTGTCCCCTCTTCCCCACAGCTGGTGGTGCAACGCCTGGGCTTCGACACACGGGTCACCGTCCTCGGCCACGTGCAGCGCGGAGGGACCCCGTCTGCCTTCGACCGCGTGCTGGTAGGTGCAGGGCAGGACACAGAGAGGGGGAACCCCGCTCCTGCCATCCCTCTGCCCGATGGAAAGGGGTGAGGCTCAGATGGGCTCAGCCCTGCTGTGCTGGGCAGAGCTGTGCACCCATTTCTCCTCATTTACTCCAAATTTCATGGATTTTTAAGTAAAACCATAAGATTTCCAGCAGTTAATTAGCAGCCACGTGGTTTCCAAGGCTGTGAGAGCATCCCTGAGCATCCCACCCAGCTGGCACTGGTGGGACCCAGTGTCATAAGGGTGCCCATGTCCCTTTGCAGAGCAGCAAGATGGGGATGGAGGCCGTGATGGCGCTGCTGGAGGCCACTCCGGACACCCCAGCCTGTGTGGTCAGCCACTCCGGGAACCAGTCGGTGCGGCTGCCACTCATGGAGTGTGTCCAGGTGGTGAGTACCAGGGAAGCTGGCTGGGGGTCTCACTCCCCTCCCTGTGAACGTGGGTGTTATGGTGCTGCATCTTTCTCCCTCCTCAAGACAAAGGACGTGCAGAAGGCCATGGATGAGAAGAGGTTTGATGAAGCCATCCAGCTCCGTGGGAGGTGAGGAGCAGGGAGCAGGACATGGGAGACATCCCTCTTGGATAGGGGCTTCTTCTTCTGGGGAAGCTGTTGGCTCCTGCAGCCGGAAGGGTGTCCCCAGTCACACCCCAGGGGCTCTGGGGAGACTTTCCCTCCTCCCAGACATGCCTTGGGGACACATCACCATGTCCTTGCAGGAGCTTTGAGAACAACTGGAACATCTACAAGCTGCTGGCGCACCAGAAGCCAGCTCAGGAGAAGGTGAGGGGTGACAGGGAGCAGCAGGGTGCACCATCCCTGCCCTGGGGACATGTGGGGATGTGCTGTTGCCATCCCTGTCCCCACAGAGCCCCTTTAGCATGGCCATTCTGAACGTGGGAGCGCCGGCCGCCGGCATGAACGCTGCGGTGCGCTCGGCCGTGCGCATCGGCATCTGCCAGGGACACACCATCTACGTGGTCAACGATGGCTTCGAGGGCCTGGCCAAGGGGCAGGTGAGGGGCACCCTGAGCCTGGGATGTCCTACAGGATGGGGCTGGGCTTGGGGGAGGGAGGCTCTTCCCACCCCTAACCTGTCGTTGGTGCCCGCAGGTCCGCGAGGTGGGCTGGCATGACGTGGCAGGATGGCTGGGCCGTGGCGGCTCCATGCTGGGCACCAAGCGGTGAGTGCAGCCCTGGGCATGGGGACAGAGGGAAAGGGTGTCCCCACCAACCTCACTGCACTGTCTGCCTCCCTTCCCCACCACAGGACACTGCCCAAGACCTGCATGGAGAAGATCGTGGAGAATGTGCGCAAATTCAACATCCAGGGACTGCTGGTCATTGGGGGCTTTGAGGTGCGGCAGAATCCTCAGTTCAGTGGGAAACAGGGTGGCTGTGGGCGTCCCAGAGGAATCTTTCTGGGATGTGGATCTGGCTGCAGGGAGAGCCAGCATTTCCCAGTCCCTCGGCTGCTTGCAGGCGTACGAGGGCGTGCTGCAGCTGGTGGAGGCACGTGGGCAGTACGAGGAGCTCTGCATCGTCATGTGCGTCATCCCTGCCACCATCAGCAACAACGTGCCCGGCACCGACTTCAGCCTGGGCTCTGACACGGCTGTCAACGCTGCCATGGAGGTGAGGGACACCAGCAGGGACAGCTCATGGAGCCGCTGTGCTCCTCCACCATCCATCACGGCCTGGAGTGGCCAATGTCCCCTGAAAGGTGGCTTTCCCTGGTGTGACCTCCCCTTGTTTGGGCGCAGAGCTGTGACCGCATCAAGCAGTCGGCCTCGGGCACCAAGCGCCGCGTGTTCATTGTGGAGACCATGGGGGGCTACTGCGGGTACCTGTCCACGGTCACCGGCATCGCCGTGGGCGCCGACGCCGCCTACGTCTATGAGGATCCCTTCACTATCCACGACTTAAAGGTGGGCGGGCAGGAGAGGCTCTCTGGATAAAATGAGAAGGAAAATCGGGGAAGAGAGGGATCCAGAGCAGGGCAGGAGCTGGAGGACATGGCCGTGCTGGGTTGATGTCAGGACAGGACGGCTGTGGGATGGCTGCTGGCATCTTGGTGTTCATCTTGCAGGCCAACGTGGAGCACTTGACTGACAAAATGAAGACGGATATCCAGAGAGGGCTGGTGCTGCGGTGAGTTGGGGGCACTTGGGGACAGTCAGTGCAAGCCCCATCCCTGTGGCAGGGAGCAAGGCTGGAGCTGAGCCCTTCCTGTGGCCAGAGAGGGGTCCTGGGCATGGTGAGGTTTGGCACTTGACCCTGGGGACACTGGGTGCCTCCCCAACCCCAGGGTCGTCCTGGGAACACAGACTGGGGCTCTGGGCCAGGGAGAACAAAACACCACACGAAAGGCGTTATGGGAAACAAAGGGGGACCCCCTGGACATGCCAGGGGAAGGAGCAGCCCCCCAAACCCTTCCTCTGCTCCCCAGCAATGAGAAATGCCACGAGCACTACACCACTGAGTTCCTCTACAACCTTTACTCCTCCGAGGGCAAAGGCATCTTCGACTGCAGGATCAATGTCCTGGGCCACCTCCAGCAGGTACAGAGGTACAGGGGACAGGGTGGCAAGGGCCCTGCTGGCCCTGAGAGCTGGGCGAGGCCTGACATCCCCATTTCTTTGTCCCCAGGGGGGAGCCCCAACTCCCTTTGACCGGAACTATGGGACCAAGCTGGGAGTGAAGGCGGTGCTGTGGATGTCAGAGAAGCTGCAGCAAGTCTACAGCAAGGGTGAGCCAAGGGCTGGGGATCCCACGGGGGGTAGGGAAGGCTGGTGGCTGCTGCTCCAGGCTTCCAGGCTTGGCCCCCAGTGAGGTGGCCAAGGTCAGCAGTGTTCCCTTCCCAGGACGTGTGTTTGCCAACTCTGGAGACACTGCCTGTGTGATCGGGCTGCGGAAGAAGGTGGTGGCCTTCAGCCCTGTGACAGAGCTCAAGAAAGTCACGGATTTTGAGTAAGTCCCCATGCCCCTGCAGTTCCCTGGCTCCTGGGGGAGCCTTCCCGGGGTGTCTGCTCTAGAGCTGTGTCCCCTGCACAGGCACAGGCTGCCCCAGGAGCAGTGGTGGCTGAACCTACGGCTGATGCTGAAGATGCTCGCCAACTACCAGATCAGCCTCACCGAGTACATCTCGGGCCAGATGGAGCACGTCACCCGTCGCACCCTCAGCATCGAGAAGGGCTTCTAGTCCCACCAGCCTGGCCCACAGCCCCCGCCGTGTCCTCTCTGTGCCCACATGCTGCTGGGGGAGCACTGTGTCCCCTCTGTTCTCAGTAGCCCTGTAGCTTTGCCACCGACCCCTAACAGCAGGCAGAGCCTGGTGCTGTGTCCCAGAACGGCACAATCACTGCTGCGGGTTCTGGTCCCTGTGCGGATGCAGAAGAGTTGCTTGAGCCCAGCCGCGCAGCCCAGACCCTTAATCTTCCCTTAATAGTTTATTATTATTTAATCATGGGGTATTTTGAGTCCTTATTTAGCGGCTTGACCGCCTGAGCCAGCTGCTGCTGCTTGTAGTCGCCTGCCCCACGTGCGGGAGGGGAGCGAGGAGGATGCGGAGCCATTCCGGAGTGGGTCGGAGCAGTTCCATGGAGCTTCTGGGTGCCCCTGTGGAGCTCCATCCCCCGTGGGGGTCTCGAGGGCTGAGCACGGGGGTCCTGGCGAGCCCCTGTCCCCTTGCATGACGCTTGGCTGCGACCGTCACCGCGTGGCTGTGGGCGCCGTGTCTGTCACCTCACCGCTGCTCCGTGACCCCCGCATCCCACGGCGCTGCTCCTCTCTAGAGATAAAACCTGCTGGAGCCAAACCTGCCTCCTGGAGTGGTCATTGTGGGGGGAATGGGTGGCAGGACAGGGTTGGGGTGGGGGGAATAGCAAAGCCTGATGGGTTTCCCAAGCCAGGTTAATGTTGGGCTATTCCAGCCTCCCGCTGGGAGCAGGTTTGCCCCCGAGCAGGCTGCACGGTCTGGATAGCTCAGTCTTTTATGGGGACAGACTCCAGAAAGCCCAAGCAGCTCTTAGCCGCTGGCAACCTGAGCAAGCTTAAGGGATATCAGCTCTTTTAGTGATTATCAGCTCTTTGTGGTTCTAGCTCCTAGCTTGCGAGGTAATGCAGGCAGGCCGGCAGACTCAGGGCGAGAGAGGAGAAGGCAGTTCTGGCATTCCACAGCAATGTCTTTATTGGATGTTCTGCAAAGGGTTCCAGCGACAGCTCTTCTAACCAGAATGGGCTGAAACAGCTCATTATATAGGGTAGAGGGGGATCTGAAATTGTCCAGTAGCACAGGTTAAGGAAAAGTGACCTAATGGGGTTACAGAGAGATAAGCTGGGGTCTGAAAGGCAGAAGACAGGGGATGCCTTGCCTTGACTCCTATCTTCAGGCCTCTGCCTTCCATGGGGCCTTAGCAGGTCCTGTGGCTGCTACACTGGGCCAAGACATTCCCTGGTTTAGTGCATCCTCAGAGCCTGGGAGAGTGGAACCACAGGCAGCTTCTCCTCCCTGTCCAAATCGTGGTGGGTGCAAGGTCAGCATCCTTTCGCAATCGCTTTGCAATTCCAGAGAAAAATCACTGGGTTCCCACCTCCAAGGGAACCACCCAAGTGCTTTAGGGTGGTGCTGGGCTTGTTTGTGAGGCAGTTTCTCACACTTCTGGCCAAGCGTGCCGGCCTGGCCGGGCTCTGCGCGCTCGGGCTGTGCCAGACGGTCACAGGGAGCCCCTTTCCCAGGCCACTTCCCTCCTGGGGCTGCTGGCTGACAGCTCCAGCCTGTGGGACAGCATCAGCATGCATCACAGTCTGTGGGGTCAAGCATGCCGTTATTTTGTCCTCCCCATGGAGCTGTCCTCAAGTGAAAGTTCCCCCTGACTTGCCCCCTGCCTTTCTCTGATGGGGTCACTCCCTCAGTGAGCAAGGGAAAGCTTGTGAATGACATTTATGCAGATTTCTATACAGCCTGGACACAATCCCCCCCAACATCCTTCTCTCTGCATTGCAGAGAGCGGGGTTCCATGGATGGGCTGTCAGATGGATTGGGGATTGGCTGGATGGTCACATCCAGAGGGTCAGTGGATCATAGTGGCCATCAGTGACCAGTGGTGTCCCAAGGTCTGTACTGGCACCAGTGATATTTGAGGTCTCCATCACTGGCACAGAGGGGTCAGGGCACCCTCAGCAGGTTGGCAGGGGACACCAGGCTGAGGGCGCAGTGACACTCCTGAAGGACAGGGCCATCGAGAGGGCCCTGGACAAGCTCCAGAAGGGACCCATGGGAATCTCCTGAGGTTTAACAGCACCAAGTGCTGGTGCTGCCCCTGGGTCAGGGCAACCCTAGGGATCAATCCAGGCTGGGGATGAGCAGAGGGAGCAGCCCCTGGAGAAGGACTTGGGGCTGCAGGTGGTGAGGGCTGGCCATGCCCCATGCCAGGACCCCCCTGTGCTGGGCTGATGCCAGGGTGGGCAGCAGGAAAGGGATTGGGATTGTGCCCCTCTGCCCTGCTCAGGTGAGACCTCACCTGCAGAGCTGCCCCAGCCCTGGGGCCCAGCACAGGAAGGAGCTGGAGCTGCTGGAGAGAGCCCAGAGGAGGCCCCAGGGTGAGCAGAGGGATGGAGCAGCTCTGCTGGGAGGAAAGGCTGGCACAACTGGGGTTGTTCAATCTGTAGAAGAGAAGCTGTGGGGTGACCTCACTGTCAGTACCTGAAGGAGCCAACAAGGAAGCTGAAGAAGGACTTTGGACAAGGGCCTGGAGTGACACATCAAGGAGGAATGGCTTCCCACTGCCACAGGGTTAGATGGGATATTGGGAAGAAGTATTTCCCTGTGAGGGTGGGGAGGCCCTGGCACAGGGTGCCCAGAGCAGCTGTGGCTGCCTCATCCCTGCAAGTGTCCAAGGCCAGGTTGGAGCAACCTGGGATAGTGGAAGTGTCCCTGTCCATGGCAGGGATGGGCTTCCAGGTCCCTTCCCACCCAAACCCATTCCATGATTTCAGTGCTTTTCCCCTAACTGAACACATTTTAGGCTCTGGAGGAAGATGGTCACTTTTGTCTCCTCCCTGGACCCATAAGTAGCAGACCTTGCTGATGGAGGCAGCATTGCTGCTCTTGAATAAGTATCTGCTTTGGAGACCCCAAGCAGAGACCTGACTTCTCCTGGAGCTCCATTTTCTGGGTGGGAAATGGGTTCTTCCACTCTCCCATGTCCCACTCCACTTTGGGGGAGCCCCAGGCCACTCCTTCCCTCCCTCCCTCGGCCATGGACTCACACCTGCCTCCCCAGCAGCCTCTCAGAGTCTCTGGGGGTGGTTTGAAGGGAACAGCTCAGTACAGCTGCTGGCATTTTCCAGAGCTGGAATCATCTGCATTCACCGCTCGATATTCCCGGCTGAGGCAGGGCAGGGTGACAGCAGGTCATGTGGAAAATCTGTCGGCAGCACTGCCCTGCAGCAAACAGGTTTAGGGTGTGAGTGGGGACAGGGCTCAGAGCAGCTGCATGTTGAGGGACAGGAGTCACTGCAGCCCCCACACCTCATTTCCACCAAAAAAAATACCTGGACGGCCAAATTCCTGGGAGAAAACGGACAGGAACAGCCACTGAATTCCGAGGATGAGCAGGAGGGGCGTGACTGTGCTCCCAGACTTCCCAGCACATGCAGCCCACCCTGAAGAGAGGACAGAGCCTCCAGAAGCATCCTGCAGGGGAAGGCAGGCTTCCAGGGCCCTGGAGGGGCTCAGCTCCCACTGGGGTTTGCTGGGATGCTGCAGGGAGCAGTTGGGAGCCCCGAGGGCAGCACCAGCAGCAGCCAGCCAAGGATGACGAGCACGTAGGCAAAACACAGCCCAGCTTCTCCAGGAACTGTGTCAGTGTGGCCTCAAGGGCACGGTGATTTCTCCACCAGCCCCATGACGGGGTCCTGATGGACACTTCCTTTGATCACTCATATTCCAGAGAAGCTGGGGGTCCAGCTCACCCCAACAGCAACTCCCTTGTTCCTTGACATGGACAGGCCAGGGGCCTGCGAGAAGACTCACACTCAGCAGGGTGAGTATCCCAGGCCCCGGATGTCAAAGTCTGGGACATCATAAATCACGAAGCTGCAGCTGGGTTTAACGCAAAAGGCAAGAACAAAGGTCATTCGAGGAGCTAAAGGCATCAGCAAATGTCCCTCTGAGTGATGAGGGTCAAGCTGTGTCTGTTCCCACCAAGGTCAGGCAAACAGCCTTGTGGACACAAGGAGGCTGTCACCATCCCTGAGGAGCATTCCTTCCTGGTAGCACAGCCTGCACAAATAGGGACTGGGGGCCACGGAACGGCCACGTCACCAGCGCAGCCCTGGGAGACACAGAGGGCTCGTGTCCTGTATCTGAGGGCCACATCCTGCCCAGGTGGCTCTGCACTGAGCTTTCCTCAGCACCTCTTTTGCTCCCTGCCTTTGCTGTGGCTGCAGGAAGGTTGTAAGGCAGCCCAGTGGCCCTGCAGGGCAGTGCTGGGAGCAGGCTCACCGTTCCAGAGGTGCAGTGAAGCGGGAAGGCACAGCCCTCCTCCTGCTCCACAGGGCTCACAATGCACTCCCTGAACCAGAGGTAATGGAGCAGTGCCCCCAGCCAGGCCTTTGCTGAACTCCAGCCACCACTCACACAGCCTTGAGGGATAATTGGGTTTATTTGGTATGTCACAACAGTTTAGTTTGTTCTTAACAGCTCTATAAAACTTGGTAAATGCAGTTTTATCAGTTAAAGAGCAACACCCATCCCTGATGCCTGTGCAAAGCAGGCAGAACGCTCATGGCCTTTTAACTGGGATGTTTCTTTAAGCTGCTCTAATGCCTGCAGGGAATGGTGGGGTGAGAGTACAGCTGAGCATTCAGGATGTGGGAGTCATTCCTGGTTCACCTAGGCTGCTCTGAGCTTTCCTTTGGGCTGCCTGACCGGCAGGCACTGCATGCACCAGGAAGCACCTGAGGAAGACAGCCAGGAGCTGGAAAATAAATTAATAACTGGACATTGACCTTCACCACCTGCACAGACAGGTCTTGGTGACCATCTCAGGCAATGTCTCCCTGTCAGACTCCACCAAACCAAATCTCTGAGGTACAAACTGCCCTCAGAGGCGCTGTGCACCCCCAGGCTGGCTGAGGGGTGGAGTCCCTCCCAGCCATCAGCAGGCTCTGCTCCCCCTCGGATCACACAGCACCTCTGGCTGCAGCCCTGCTCCCTTCAGCCTTGCTGATTTGCCTGCAGCTCCCATCCAAGAGCCCCAGCCACACAGGGTACAGTGTCAGGGCCTGCTGCACAAGCAGGAAATCTCCAGAGCAGCAGCATCCCATCCCATGCCCGAGGCTTTGGCTGCAGCCAGGGACGTGGGCAGGACAGCACCGAGGGGCTGGGGCTCCGGGGAGGTTGGAAGGGGGATGGGTGCTGTCACTCTTCTTGCAGCTCCTTCTTCTGCAAGGCCTGGAGCCTCCTGGCCACCGTCTGCTGGATGATCTCCAGCTCCTCTGCGTCCAGCTCCTTCATGAGAAGCAGGATGGCATTCAGCACGTTGTTCTGTGGGGATAAAGCACACACTGCTTTGGACCAGCCAGCCAGGACAAGGACACAAGATTTTCCCTGCTCTTTCTAGGAACTCCTCCACCACCACCACCACCACGACTGGCAGCAGTGACTGGCAGCAGTTTGGAGCAGCCACCTGCAGCCACGGGACCGGGACTAACAACCACAACCGAGCCCTCGGGGCAAGCACAGGCAGGGAGAGGCGCATGTGGCACGTGACGAGGCTGGAATGCAGGACAAACCCATCCTCTGCTCTGCCCACAGCCTCTGGCTGCCGGCCACGCTCCAGCCTGCCACCTCCAGGGACGGCTGCACTCGCTCTCCAGCATGGCAAAGGACAGCTCTGCTCTGAGCAATGAGAGCAGAGGTGCCCTCTGCAAAGGACCCTTGAAAGTCCCCAGCCCTGCCACCACCACAGGACCAGTGCCAATGCCAGGTCGTGGCTCTGTCAAATCATGTCCTGAAGAACTCCAGGGTAGGATTCCACAGCCCAAATAGCTGTCCTTCTAGGGAGAATCTTTTGCCCAACATCCAACCTGAACCTCTTCAGCTGCATTTGGGAGGCCACTTTCACCGTTTTTAAAGGTCAGAGCTCGTGGTGCTGCTCTGGGCAGCTATGGCAGAGTGAGGCAGTGTGGGTTAGATCTTGCTCTGCTGATTGATGCAATGGCACCAAGTCCAGCACTCTGCAATTCCCAGCTGAACCACCAAAATCCAGATTCATCCAAGGCTACATGATGGAGGGGGCTGAGAACCACTAAAGCTTCCTGTTCAGCAGCCACTTCCCAAGGTTTGACCCTCCTCTTGCTAAAGAAACATGTTCTAATATCCAGTCTGAACCTGCCCTGGACAGCTTTGAACCATCATCATGTCTCCTATCACTGGATCCCAAGCAGAAGAGCTCAGCACCCCTTTCCCATACCCCCTCCTCAGGAGGCTGCAGAGGGGTATGAGGTCACCCCTTGGCCTCCTTCTCTCCAAATCAAACAAACCCAGAGCCCTCAGCTGCTCCTGGACAATTCTTAAAAGCCCTGGCATCAGCTCTGTTCCCTTCCTCTGGGGACATCCGAAGTTCTTCACATCCTTCAACGCTGGGGCTCAGCCCCGTGTACAAGGAAAAGCAATTTGGTTTTTAAAAGATACCCACTGTCTTCTTGCAGCTGCAGTCTGTCTCTTGAGTGGAAAAGGAGGAGTATTTATCCCTGGGAACAAGCTTCATATCAAGCTCCTCCTGAGTTTTGCTAAAAAAAGGGAGGAAAAGCAAATGTTATTGTGACCAGGTGGGAGAACCTTCCTCTGCCAGGCCAATCCTTCCTTATCACAGGCAACCATGCAAGGAGTATCCAGCTGGAGGACCCCAGGGTAAGGAGAGGATCCAGCTCTGCCTGCACATGCACCTGCTGAGCTCTAGCCACCCCCCACAGCAGAACCAGCCCCACGGAACCAGCACAGCTCCACTGCAGCAACCAGCACAGTGAGAACCTGCACCGGCTGCGGGCCTGGCCCCTGGAACGTCAGGTTCCTTTTCTGCCACACACGAATTCAGAACCCCAGCCACGCTGGCAGCTGCCCAGCCCTCACCTGGTGTCCTCCAGGCTGCAGCTGAGCAGCTGGCTCTGGGTCTCCGTGGTGGCTCCAGTGGCACTGGAGGCGGTGCTGGACCAGCCGTTCTCCACGGGGCTGCGGGCCGGCGGCGCCGTGATCTCCACGCCATCCACCAGCGCCTGAGACAGCTCCTCCTCTGTCACAGCTGCAAGGGACACAACAAACGCCTGTTGCTATGAACTGCAGCAGCCCAAGGGGATGGCAGCTCTAGCAGGGCAGGTTCTGCTGCTGCAGAGAGTGCAGGAGAATGCTGGAAGCAATCACCAGCCTCCCAAAGCGAGAACAGTATCAGGGAGGGATGCAAACATGCTTTACTATTTCTTGTCTCTGGAGAAGGCTCTAAAAGCAACCAAATTTCTGCCACTGGATGGCAAAAAACAAAAAACAAAACAGAGAAGCTTTTCTACAGCAGCAGATCCAGTTATAGAACCTTTGTCTGGCCACAGCAAAGAGAGACCTCTAAAAACCACTAATTAGTGGTACTGTCTGAGCTATAATGAGGCACTCAGTTTTGTTACCAAAGGGAAGGGATAGTGAAGGGAAAGGAAGGGAAAAGGGAAGGGAAAAAGGAAAAGGGGATAGGGAAAAGGGGAATAGGAAGCAGATGGAAAAGGCAAAGAGAAACTGAAAGGGAAGATAAACAGCTTAGAAGCACTGGATCTAACTCAACCCCTAACACCTCCTGACTCTAAGAAAATGCAAAGGATGCCCTCAGAGGAGCCAACACACCCCCATTTCCCAGCTGGCACTGGCCCGGGGCTGTGTGCAGGTGACCCAGGGCTGTTTGCAGATGACTAAAGCCCACCCTGGTGGCCCGGGGCTGTGTGCAGATGACTAAAGCCCATCCTGGTGGCCCAGGGCTGTTTGCAGGTGAGCAGAGCCCACACTGGTGGCCCGGGGCTGTGTGCAGGGGACAGAGCCCACCCTGGAGGCCTGGGGCTGTGTGCAGGGGACAGAGCCCACCCTGGTGGCCTGGGGCTGGGTGCAGGGGACCAAAGCCCACCCCGGTGGCCGGGGCTGTGTGCAGGGGACAGAGCCCACCCTGGTTGTCGAGTTTCTGCAGGCAGGGCAGGTTGCGCAGCACGGTCATGCGGTAGCGGTGCGGGTCGGGCCCGCAGCAGGGGTTCTCCGCCAGCCACAGCACCCGCAGCCGCGGCAGCGTCTTCAGGTAGAACAGCTCATCCAGGCTCCTGATGTTGTTCCTCCTCAGGTAGAGCTCGCTCAGGTTCTGGCACTGGTGCAGTGGCTCGAGGTCCGAGATGCCATTCACGCTGCGGAGACACGGTCAGAGCCCATCCTGCCCCGTCCAGGGGGAGCACAGCACTTCCCACCCCCCTTCCTGCAACTGCCTCACCCCAGCAGAGCACAGCAAGGGGTGTTCAGCCCATGGCTTGGGGCATTTCATCTTTGTCAGCACAGGGAAAAATTGAAAGAGCCGTTGCTCCACCCTGCTGAGGATGAAAAAGAGCCTCTTCTTCCCCCAAACCTGCCCCCTTTTCTGTAGCAGCTCCTCACACCCACCCAAGGAGAACCCATGTAACATTTCCAAGTTAAAAGACTTCAATTCACAGAGCATTGGCTCCATGGGGTCCTCAGAATAGGTTAAAGTTGACCATATTATGGAAAGGGAAAGCTCTGAGAGATCCACGAAATATTTCAACAAGTATCTTGGAAACAGGCCACATAGACAGGCCAAGAAGATTCCTGTCGAAACTATGGAGTAGAATTTCAGGAGCAACAATCCTAAGGGGTTTTATCACTTGTCAAAACAGTGAATATTTTCTCAGGAGCAGAGGGAGTAGTGCAGAGAAGCTGCTGAGGAATAATCCTGTCTGTATCTCTGCTGCTTGAGAAATGGGGTACGAAGAGCCAGGCAGCTCACACACACAAGCCCAGCAACATGGGAAGAAACCATCCCCAGGAAAAGGTGATTTCCCTGCCCTCTCCAAAGCTGGCAAACTGGCATTCACCTGAATGTGATCACCTCGATGTTGGGCAAATCCCGGCATATGGATATCTGGGCAGAAAGAGACAGAAACAACAAGTTGGCATTCATGGGGGAAAATATAAATAAACCCAATTGAAATCACTAAAAGCACCATCAGGAATTTGGGTTTGCTTCAGTCTAACCCGAGCTTAACAACATCAGAGATTTTCTGACACAGCGAGTGCAGTGTCAGCAGCTCCTCCAGCCTCTGCTCAGGAGTGGAAGTGCAGATACCAGCCAGTGTCACGTTGTTCTTCTGCTCCAGCGACTCTGCAGCCTCCACATGCAAGAAAGATCCCTCCCACCCCTGCCAGCCCTCCCCTAGCGACAGAACCTCATCCAAAATCACCACAGAGGTAGGACTCAGGGTCCTGCTCTCCGAGACTCCATGCTGGGCCTTGGAGAGAAATTTTCCAATGTGGAAACAGCAGCAATCACTTTTTTTTTTTTATGGTGTGAGATGCTAATCAAGCCTGAAAAGCCCTGCAGCTCACAGGCACCAGGCCAGCCCGAAGCCAGGCCCTCCCCAGTGCCCTGCCAACCCCACGGCCTCCATGGTGTCCCCGCTGCAGCTGTGGGCCCAGGCTCCTCTGGCTCCTCCAGTACTTACATCTGTCAGGTGGCTGCCCCTGCAAGAGGAGAGGGGAGTCAGGGAGAGCACAGCGGGGCTCAGCCTCCCCCTGCAACCCCACAGCCGGGTTCACAGCCCCAGCCCCCAGCCTGGCCCACCAAACTGCTCCAGCACAGTCTGTCATGGGCCTTGCTGGGCCTCCCTTCCCCAGCCCTGCCTGCTCTCCCTCACCCAGCCCTACCTGACCCCCCTCATCCACCACTGTCTGTTCCCCATTCCTGCACATCTGCTCTTACCCAGCCCTGTCCCCGCTCCCCATCCCTGCCTGACACCCAGCTCCCTCCCTTCATCCTTGTCCCACCTCCCCATCCCTGACACTCAGCTCCCTCCTTCCTGCCCTCCCTCCATCCTTGTCCACCTCCCCAGCCCTGACACCCAGCTCCCTCCTTCCTGCCCTCCCTCCATCCTTGTCTCTCTTCCTCATCCCTGACACCCTGCTCCCTCCCTTCATCCTTGTCCCCCCTCCCCAGCCCTGTGTGAACCCCCTCCCCATCTCTGCCGTGCCCCCAGCCTCACCCCTGCCTATCCCACCTCCATCCCTTCCTCTCCCCTCCCCATCCTGCCTTTCCACCTCTCATCCATCCCCGCCCGTCCCCTCTCCTGATCCCAGCCTGTGCCTCCACCCCAGGCCTGCCTGTGCCCCCTCACTGTCCTCTCAGCCTCACCGACCCTGTCCTCCTTCCTCACCCCTACCTGTCCCCCCCCCCCATCCCTGCCATCTCTCGGCCCCTGTCCCTGCTGTCCCCGCGCCCACCAGCAGTTCAGGCGGCGGACGCCGTCGAGCGCGGCCGCCTTGGCCTGTGCCAGCACGGCCGCCCGGCTCAGCCTCATGCCGGGCCGGGCCGCGGCTGCAGGGGCGGCTCCGCTGCGCTCAGGCCCCGCCCGGCCGGGGCGGCTCCGGGGCTGGATTCGCCTCCTTCTCCCCGCCCCGCCGCAGCTCCGGGGCTGGATTCGCCTCCTTCTCCCCGCCCCGCCGCAGCTCCGGGGCTGGATTCGCCTCCTCCGCGCCCCGCCGCGGGCCCAGCACGGCCGCAACCCCCGGGCCCCGCCGCAACGGGCGCGCGTTCAGGTGGTTATTGGTGTTTACGGGTAAATGCTATTAGCCGTTTAATTATGGCTTATTAAAGAATGTTTTGTACACAGAGCTGCGCCTTTGTGGGTGTATGTTTATGTGAAAGGATCTCCATGGAATCGTGGAGTGGTTTGGGCCCGTCTCATTCCAAACCCCTGCCATGGGCAGGGACAACTTTCACTATCCCAGGTTGCTCCAAGCCCTGTCCAGACCGGCCTTGAAGACGTCCAGAGTTGGGCACAGGTTGCTTCTCTAGGCAGCCTGTGCCAGGGACTCACCACCCTCACAGGGAATTTTTTCCCCCCCCTAATATCTAATCTAAACCTACTCCTTCAATTTGAACCCATTCTGCCTTGGAATAACGCATGAATGTATAATTTTATACACTCATGTGTGGTTTATGTGACTTTACACATATATCCCCATATAACCCTCTATCTATACATGCATAAATAAAATCTATCTACATTTTCTATAATAAATAAATAATTTCTGCCCTCTCACCCATTCCTGCCTGCTCCCCATCTGCATCCTTGGTCCCCTCTCTCCTTAATCAATTCCTAAACATTCCAACAGGTGATAGTTCAGCCCTTGAACTGTTGTACAAATAATAGTTCATGACTATCTCAAGAATGACTAATACAGCACTACAGTTTCTTACTCCTTTTATCCCATGTGGCAATAAGAAAACTAACACTCACCTTTGACTCAGCCTTGGGACTCAAGTGGGTCAGGACTCGTTGTTACAGAGCCAAAGTCCTTTAGGAATTTTCTGGACTGCTGGGTTTCTACACCACTGTATGATGTGGGAAAACCTCCAGTTTGTATCTTCAGGGGTGTAACAGCAGCAGGTGGTTAAATGGGAGAGCTGGAATAAAAAGGTCTGGAGAAGCAGTGTGGTTGGCCCAAAAAAGGGACTAATGCAGTGTTTCCCAGCATTTTTTCTGTGTGTTTCCAACTTATTTGGCAACAGAAACAACTGCAGGATGGAGGTTGGGTGTTCCTTGTTTGGTTGTCTGGGTATTCGGGTGCTGCTGCAAAAGGAAGGGTTCAGGTGTGTCAATTGGACACTTACGGACATAGTTTACAAAATCACAGAATCATTGAGGGAGGAAAACAGCTCCAAGCTCATCAAGTCCAACCTGTGACCGATCCCCAGTGTTGTAGGCACACAGTTTGTGATTGGGAGTGGGGCTGAGCCTCAATGGGCACAGCTGTGAGCAGCAGGTGAGCAGCACTGCCAGCAATGACCCATGGAGTGCCCAGGGGCACTGAGCAACCACCAAAGGGAACAGAGGGCACACAGGTGCAGGGCATGTGGGATGAAGAGTATAAAAGGTTGTACTGTAAAACAGCAAAGAGCTGCTTGAAGCTTTCTGGAGTGACACAATGTTACTCTGTATGGGTAGATGCTTGAAGCCTTCTGATGAGGTAAGGTGTTACTTTGCTCGGGCAAATGATTTAAGTTTTCTGAAATAGTGTGGTGATACTCTGTATATTGTGGCCCCCTTGACTGCAACATGTGCTGTGACACCCTGCCGCGTCACCCAGCCTATGGCACTGAGTGCCATGTCCAGGTTTCCTTGGACACCTCCAGGGATGGGGACTTCAAACCTCCCTGGGCAGCCCCTTCCAAAGCCTGACCACCCTTACAGTGGAGAAATTCTTCCTGATGTCCAGCCTGAACCTCCCGTGGCACAGCCTGAGGCTGTTTCCTCTTTTCCTGTCCCTGTTCCCTGGGAGCAGAGCCTGAGCCCCCTGGCTGTCCCCTCCTGTCAGGAGCTGTGCAGAGCCACAAGGTCCCCCCTGAGCCTTCTTTGCTCCAGGCTGAGCCCCTTTCCAGCTCCCTCAGCCTCACGTGGTGCTCCATTCCCTTTCCCCAGCTCTATTCCCTTCCCTGGACACACTCCAGCCCCTCCATGTCCTTCCTGAATTGCTGAGCCCAGAACTGTCCCCAGGGCTGGAGGTGCCTCACAGGTCCCAGCACAGAGGGGCAGTCACTGCCCTGGGCCTGCTGGACACCCTGTTCCTGATCTGAGCCACTGGTGAACATGGTGGTGCTGGGTTAATGGTTGGACTCGAAATTAGAGAGTTTTTCCAGCCTTGATGATTCCATGATTCTATGGAACACACTGGAAGTGAACCCTGGTTTGTAGTGATGGACTTGTGTTGGGAGAGGAGATGGGTGGCACTGAACTCCTTCCCCTCCTGATTGCCACACTTCCATAAGGGAATAAGATAAGGGAAGGACTGAAGGATGCATTGTTTGAGATCAGTGGGCACGCACTTTTCAGGAAAAATGTGGGATGAACAGGTTGAGCAGATCATCCCACTGCACTTCCCTCTCTCTGTCTCAGCACTTAGCTGCCATCACACCCGCAGACAGCCAGGACACAGGTGGTGCATGAGGATTTTAGAGCTGGATTTGCAAGCACTCACATGGAGCAACTCTTGGAATTTTCAGGTTTTCTGTATGCAGCTGTCCACAGGCCAGCTGGCACAAGGAAAATCAGGATCTGGGCACTTGGGCCGTGTGCCAGTGAGGGCAGCAGCAGGACCTGAGGAAGGGCAATATCCAGGACTTTGTGGAGCTTTTGTTCAGCAAACCCCAGGCTGCTTTCCCTGCCACTGGAACATGGAACACCCAAGCATGATTCCAACCACTCAGCCCTGCAATCCCAGCCCCGGCACTGTTGGCAGACGAGCCTGTCCCTGAGACAGCCTAAGGAGATTAAGGAATCTTCTCTAGATGCCACAGAGAGATTTTTGTGCTCATCCTGCTGGAAAAAGCACAGGTCAGTCAGTTTTACTGGCGCTGCCTGATCTGAGACCTCTCTTGAGACTGAATCAGACACAAACATTTATTTCATTCAGGTTAATTAAATAAAATCTATTTTAATCCACAGTTTAATTCTGCAAGCAGTAGCAATAATCATCTCAGGCAAACCTCTGCCCCAGTCTTTTAAAAAGAGAGCAGTTAAATAATGCATTTAGGCTTGTGAAGTACATGGAGAGAACAGGAGAACCCCTGAGGCCTGGGAGCACGTGGCCTCTCCAGGCTGCACAGGATCACCTACAATCCATGGCACATCCACATCCTCCTCACATCCCTGCAGTGCCACTAATGGATCTTTCAATGTTCCAGAGCAGGGGTCAGGTATCCCCATGGCCCTGATGAGGCCCCACCTCACCCCCTAATTCCTGGTGGTGAGTTGTGGTCACTTTTTGAGTCTGTGGGAGCCAGAGAGCAAAAATCTCTTTGCACGCTTGGGCTCATATCTGAAGTATCTTCAGTCAGGTTCGTACTATACAGCAGCCTCACATTTATTTTCCAGCTTCATATCAGTGTTTTATAAAATGAGCCTTTTAGAACCTGTTTAATGGCTTTGTGGAAGGTGCAAAAAGCCATTTCTTGCATGTAATCCTTGTATGTATTTTTTCCTCTCATTTCCAACCAGGACATTTGCTGTGATCTGTGATTGCTTTGTGCAGGGTCTCACAGCTCACTTGTGATTCCCACAATAGCCTCAGAAGGAAAAGATGGAACACCCCAAGTGTCCTGGCTGCTGCCAATCCCCACCCTCCACAAAGCCATTAAACCACCTGGATGTGGTGTGGGAGTCACACACGGGGAATTTGAAGGACCTGGGGGCTGCCAGTGATAGTGATGACTCCTTGCTGCCACTAGCAGCCTGACATCCACACTGCTCTCCAGGCTTGGCACTGCCACTGATGCCTGTCTGCCCTCCCAGGTATCATGGAATCATAGAATCATACAGTGCCCCAAGCTGGAAGGGACCCACAGGGATCATCCAGTCCAACCCCTGGCCCTGCACAGACACCCCAACAACCCCACCTTGTGCTTCCCTGAGAGGATTGTCCAAATTCTGCAGGAGCTCTGGCAGCCTCGGGGCTGTGCCCATTCTCTGGGGAGCTTGGGCAGTGCTCCATCACTTTTGGGGGGGAAGAACCTTTTTCTATTACCTAATACAAATTTCCCCCCAGCATAGCCTCCTGACATTCCTTCAGGTCCTGCATGGAGTGGTTTTGTCTTCCATTGGCCATGTCAGATCTCACTAACCCTTTGTGGAGGTGGAGATAGATGGCAGTGCTGTATGGAGATGCCTCTTAAGTCCTGGAAGCTGGGAGTGCAACCAGAGCCACCTCCTCTGGTGCAACCCCACAGCAGCTTTGTGTGTTTGAGAAGCTGATCTCTATCAAGCACCATCCTGCATGAGGAAAGATGCTAAACAGGATAGGAGGAGCAACATAGCTTTGGGAGAGTTTTATTTTCCTGATATCCTGGAGAGGTGCTCAGCCCTCCTGAGATGGGCTCTGCTCCTTGCCCTTTCCTTTTCCTTGGAAAAGCCTCATGCATTTGAGGATGCCTCATTTCTGAGCAACAAGTTTTTCCTGTAACTGCTGCAGTGTGGGGTCACGGCAGGCTTGGCCATGCTGTATTCTGAGGATGCTCATGGCAGCTCTCCAGCAGCTCTTCCACCCACAGGACATTCCCCGTCTGCTGCTGTCACTGCCCTGGCTCCAGAACACCGTGTGCAATCACTATTTAGATGTGTGCAGGAAATGCCAAAGTTTGGCAAGAGCAAACAAAATAATCATGTCATGGTGATGGATGGAAACAGGCACGCCACACAGGCTCTGTCAGTTTTCATTTTGGGAAACGTCCCCTCTTATTTCCTCTGAAGAGCCAGCTAAGAGGAACACCTGTGTGTGCAAGACACTTCCAGAGCTAGGGAGGCAGATGAGCACTCCAGTGCCAAATTAACAGAGGAGCTTCTGCAGAATTTCTGGGGAAAAACTTTGGAGAGGATTTCCAGGAAAGCTCCTGCTCTCTCTCTTGTCCTGTGATGACCCCAGCACTAGCTGTTTCACCAGAAAGCAGGTCTACAGACACCACAGCCACACCTGGAGCCACCTGGGGACACTGCACAGCTCCAGTGGCCTGAGCAGGATGAGGAGCTTCCCAACAGACAAGATCTCTCTCACCTAACAAATATAAATTCCCAAGGCAGACATCCACAGTAAAGGGAAATCACAGCCAAGAGCATAAAATGAGTATTGAGGAGCTGGTGTGAGTCCAGAGAAGGGAAATGAGCTGGGGAAAGGGCTGGAGCAGCTGAGGGAGCTGGGAAAGGGGCTCAGCCTGGAGAAAAAGAGGCTCAGGGGGAATCTTCTGGCTCTGCACAACTCCCTGACAGGGTCAGGAGTCTGCCTCAGTTCCCAGGGAAGAAGTTGTGGATTTAGCAGTGTAAGGTTGATGGTTGAATGTGACGGTGTTCACAGGGGTCCAAGGATGAGGGAAGAGATGAGGATCTGACTCCATGTTTCAGAAGGCTTGATTTATTATTTTGTGATATATATTACATTAAAACTATACTAAAAAATAGAAGAAAGGATTTCATCAGAAGGCTTGCTAAGAATAGAAAAAGAATGAATAACAAAGATTTGTGACTGA
This sequence comes from Setophaga petechia, assembly GCA_024362935.1. Taxonomy (NCBI): domain Eukaryota; kingdom Metazoa; phylum Chordata; class Aves; order Passeriformes; family Parulidae; genus Setophaga; species Setophaga petechia. Next base: position 18,759,285 of record JANCRA010000018.1, read on the forward strand.
GACGGTCTGGACTGCTGACTGTGATTGGCCATTAATTAGAAACAACCACATGAGACCAATCACAGATGCACCTGTTGCATTCCACAGCAGCAGATAACCATTGTTTACATTTTGTTCCTGAGTCCTCTCAGCTTCTCAGGAAAAAAAATCCTAAGGGAAGGATTTTTCAAAAAATATCATGCCTACAGTTGAACTTGATTTTCCCAACCTAAATGATTCTGATCTGTTCTGCTCACTTCCCTCTGCTCTTTGGCAGGAAGTTGAGCTGGGACTTGGGGATAAAGGTTGCTCCTAGCAGGATGGTTTCTGTGATCCCCTTGCAGCAGAGAGCTGCACAGGTGCTGGGTGTGGCAGCAGGACAGAGCCAGGAAGGGCAGTGGGAGCTCCCATGGAAAAGGTGCCACACATGCTCCAGGGAAAAGCTGTTTGAGAGCCTTCTCTGTCCCCCTCGGCAGCAGAGCCACCAACATTCCCTACTGATTCCTGAGCTGGCTCCCTCCCTGCTGTGGTTCCTGCTGCTCTGGAAGCCTGTCCATGTGCTGTGTGGGAGGTGTGGGGGAAGAAATGGCTGAGGGCAGCAGGAGCTGCCAGGCTGGCTCTGCAGCTGCACACGTGTGCTGCTGCAACAAACAAGCTCCTTTCCATAACTTCCACAAGTGTGGCTTTTTCAGCCTGCAATTCACTAGGCAAAGGCCACAACCCCCCCTGGCTGAGCATCCCTGTTTGCCTTTTACGTGGTAAACATGGCAAATATAGCAAGTGACTCATTCCATCGATCCTGAGAATAAACTGTGCAGGTTGATTTGTGAAACTTCCACTTCCACTTGGAATCAGGAATTTAAGTAATTCCCACCTTTGTTTTTATGGGTTTTATGGATTTTTTTTTTCCTTTGGTTGGTTATCTGTTGAAAAAAACACTGAAAAAATTAACCTCAAAGTTCAATCTCAATTAGCATGGATTAGCAGGACCTATGGATGTACTTCAGCATTTGCTCAGCTGAGGAACAGCTGGAAGGTTTCCACCAGGAGTTGATGTGGATGTAGTCAGAGCAGCCCCGAGACCTCAACAGTGTAGGCACGAGCCAGTCTTCACTTGGGATCAATTTTGGGGATTACACATAACTGGATAGAGGGAAATGCTGTTCTGGGAGCTGTTACAGCAGCTCTGAGCCACAAACGTTTTCTCCTCATGACTTTTCACTCACTCTTTGTTCCTAATCTTTAATCTTCACTTACATGTTCTTAATCGTCACTTAATCTTTGTTCTTGCATGACACTGACCTCCTAAGGGGGGGTGTGAGGAAGGAACAGGATTAAGAGGTGAAACAACTTGGCTGCAAAGCAGCATTGTCCTTGGTAGATCTGGCTGGAGAAAAGTGCTGGTTCAGCTCCCTGTGCCTCTTTGTGCCCTTCTCCAGATCCTTTTTAAATTCCCTACAGTTCCCACTCTGGGCTCCCTTCACTAAATCCTCAGAAAGGAGGAAGGCAAGAGGGAGCCTCCTGGCCCACCTTGACTCTGTCTTTTCCCCGTGTTTTTTGGTCTCTTTATAAGGGAGGGACATATCATCCTGATCCCTTCAGGCTCCTTCCTGTGCATCTCACAGCATCACACACTCTGCATAAAGAAACATCATATTTTACTTTGATTTGCAAATCTGCAGGATCTCAATCCCCATGTAAATGTATTCACAGGATGCATGTTATTGGCAAAAGGAACTGATAACTGTCTCTACAGAGCACTGGGTGCAGTGGAACTTGCTCCTTATTTTAGCATTTCAGCTGTAACCATGAGGCTGTTTCTTCTTGTCCTGTCCCTGTTCCTGGGAGCAGAGCCTGACCCTCCCTGGCTGTCCTTTCCTGTCAGGAGCTGTGCAGAGCCACAAGGTTCCCCCTGAGCCTCCTTTTCTCCAGGCTGAGCCCCTGCAGCTCCCTCAGCCTCTCCTGGTGCACCATTCCCTTCCCCAGCTCTGTTCCCTTCCCTGGACGACACCCTCCAGCCCCTCCATGTCCTTCCTGAATTGCTGAGCCCAGAACTGTCCCCAGGGCTGGAGGTGCCTCACAGTCCCAGCACAGAGGGGCAGTCACTGCCCTGGGCCTGCTGGACACACCATGGCTGGGACAGCCCTGGGGCCATTGGCCTCTTGCCCACCTGGGCACACCTGGGCTCGTGTCTGGCTGCTGTCACCAGCACCCCCAGGTCCTGTCCCAGGTTTCCAGCCGCTCTGTCCCCAGCCTGGAGCTGCACAGGCTTGGTGTGATGCAAGGGCAGGACCTGGAACTTGGCCTTGTTGACCTCCAGCCCACGGATCCAGCCTGTCCAGATCCCTCAGGAGACCCTTCGTGCCCTCCACACTCCCACCCAACTTGGTGCCATCTATGAACGTACTGAGGGTGGCCAATTCCCTCATCCAGATCATGGATAAAGACATTAGACAGTGCTGGGTCCAGCACTGAGCTCTGGAGTGCCCCAGTGGTGCCCAGCTCAAGCTGGATGTGACCCCATTCCCACCATTCCCTGTGCCCAGCCATCAGCCAGGCTTTTGCCCAGCAAACAGTGCATCCATGGAAGCCATGAGCAGCTGGTATCTCAGGGAGAATGCTGTAGAAAACAGAGTCCAAGGCACAGGTGAGACTGTGAATTTAACTGCAAAAGGTGTTTCACGAACTCTGGCAGGAATATATCTGTGGAAAGCATGTTCAGGAGGCCCCCAAATCCAGACTGACACTGCAATACAAGCTGGAAGTGGCCCAAACAAACAGAAAAATGCCTCTCCAATGCAGCTGCACTCCCTGCACAACAGGCTGCCTCTCTGGGTGCTGCTGGGAGCAGGGAGGTAGATAATCTCCTTGGGATCATCTCTCACATCTCTGTGTCACTGCTGCAGAGGCCAGGCACTCCCCAAAGCTAGGGAGGCTTCCCTAACTGCTGGTTAGCCACATTTAAATGTGAAGGAAAGGACCACAGCATGCTCACATCAGCTGTTGCTTTTTCTCCATGCCCTCTTCTCCTGCTCAGAGTATTTTTGGCAGCATTGGGGTGTCTGCCACCATGGGACAGGCCCTCATTCCTAGGAAGTTCCTGATGATTTATCCCCGCTGGTGTCTTCTTGTCCCACTGGTGAATGGGTAGAACTTGAGGAGAGTTGGGCAATGCCTTGCCCTGCAGTGAGAGTTGTAGGCAGTTCTGGGTTTTGCAGTCTCTGAGGTTCAAGTACTGTTTAGATTTGTAAATACAGACCACAGACTGGAAAAAAATGTCCATTAAACTTCCTGCAAGAAGGGCAGGAGGAGCTGAGGTCACTTGGTCTGTTCAGCCTGGGGAAGGGGAGGCTGAGGGCAGAGCTCAGCAGGGGCTGCAGCTTCCTCCCGAGGGGCAGCTCCAATCTCTGCTCTCTGTGACCACAGACAGGACCCAGGGAACAGCTGGAGCTGGATCAGGTGAGGGTTAGACTGGATATCAGGAAAAGGCTCTTCCTCCAGAGAGTGCTGGGGCACTGATCAGGTTTCCAGGGAATGGGCACGGCCCCAAGGCTGCCAGAGCTCCAGGAGCATTTGGACAACACACTCAGGCACAGGGTGGGATTGTTGGGGTGTCTGTGCAGGCCAGGGATTGGACTGGATGATCCCTGTGGCTCCCTTCCAGCTCAGGATCAGTGTGTCAGTAACTGTGCTGTAACACAAGCAAAGCACTGAGATGAAACCACTGCCATAAAAATACCCCTGTGGTATTTTTAAATCAGCAAAAGCTGTGAAAATACTGTTCACCTTCCTCTTTAACTGATAAATTCACCTTTGTGTTCTGGGGCTGGCAGGGAGAGGGAAGGCAGCCAAGCAACCTCTGGCTTGTCTCTTCTCACAAGTGTGAGAGATGATGGAAATGGAGCTGGGGTTCCCCCTGGGTGTCTCTGTAATCATCACCTGGGAATGCAGGGTGAAACCATCAGCATTTTGCTCTCTTCCCTTTGCACTTTGCCTCCAGCCTCCTCTTGCAGCATTCTCAGCTGCCACTTCTTCAGTCTGTGTGGGGAACGGCACCAGGAATAACCCTGGTGGCCAAAAATCCCACTTAGAAGAGATCAAAAATCCCACTTAGAAGAGTACAGACCTGTTCAGGTCTCTGCCTCGCTGCTTCTTATCAGCAGAATGGGGCAGGCAGGGCACTACCCAGCCCTCACTGCACAGGAAATGCATTCCAGTGAAGAAAAATAGTCACTGCTGGGATGTCAGGTGGTTATGGAAGCATTTCTGGAGCAGGATTATGTCCTGCAGAGGCAGCTTGTGGGATAACAGGTGCACTTTCACCTTGAAAGAGAGTTGGTTTAGATTAGATATTAGGGAAAAATTGTTCTCTGTGTGAAAAATGCGTATTTTATGATTGGCTTTTCGCAAATATTAAAATGAATATTAGATGTGTTGTGTTAGAAAGTAACGCTGTATTAATTCTCTTAAGTAGTGTGGTAAATATAGTTTTAGGTTATAACAAAATGTTAAAATAGAAATTATGCTATGTAGGATCCTTTTTTTCCTAAAGAAAGGACTTGCACTGAGATAGCAGCCACAGGACACCTGAATCTTTCTGAGAAAGATAATTTATTGCTCCATTATCAGAAGAAATGAACTTCTTCCTGCCTTGCTCAGGCAGGATGACACCGTTAGGCTTATGAGGAAGAAGCTGACACTGACCAGACAGAATCCTGTGTTTGAATGGAATTTATGCATCATGTATGAGGTGTGTGAATATGCAACAGGTTATTGTTTTTAAGGGTTAATCCTCTGTTAATGGGGGTCCTTTTTTAGGGCTTATGCTGCCAAGAAAAAAGGTAGCCAGACTGTCTGTAACTCTTTATTTCTATAGTCTCATATTGTCCTAATTCAAATTGTCTAAATTATTACTACTCCAATTGTATTACTATTTTTTTAACCATTTTATTACTATTAAACTTTTAAAATTTTAAGAACAAGTGATTGGCGTTTTTCACACCTGTGAGGGTGGGGAGGCCCTGACACAGGGTGCCCAGAGAAGCTGTGGCTGCCCCTGGATCCCTGGAAGTGCCCAAGGCCAGGTTGGACAGGGCTTGGAGCAACCTGGGACAGTGGAAGATGTCCCTGCCCATGGCATGGAGTAGAAATGGATGAGCTTTGAGGTCCTTTTTGAACTAGACAATTCTGGGACTCCCTGGGATGAGCTGAGCGGGTGCAATGTCTGCTCTTGTCTCCCAGCTCCAAGCCTTGCACAGGGTTGTGGTTTGAAAAGCACTGAAAAATTCAGTATTTTGGTTAAAGCACAGCTGTGTGTTTTAAATCCGGGTGGTCCTCTCTGTGTGGGTGTCCTTTGCTAATCCCTGCACAGTCCTGGCCCTTTGGGGCTGACGGTGCTTTACATAAAACAGATACAATGGAGGTGTTTGTGACACTCCTCGCTGCACGTATTTTGTGGAGAAACTATGCCAAGGACAGAGGAAAACCCGCCATTTCAGCGACACTCTGCTGCCCTCGAGTGGATGCCTAAGAAATATCCCGCTCTTCCCTGCCCACGTGCTGTGAACTAATGCTTTAACACTCAAAAAAAGTCCTTCGCAATCACATTTTTAAACTGTTTCCGTAGCCTGGCAAGGGCGAGGGCCGCGACCTCACCTGGGGCGAGGGTGCGGGGCCTCACCTGAGGGCGGAGCCTCATGGGAGGGGCGGAGCCACAATTGGGCGGAGCTTTGTGGGGCGGGACCGTGGTATTGGCCTCATTGATGAAATCGGGGGCGTGGCCATTGCACACAGGGCGGTGAAGGCTGAGAGGTTTGGGGGGCGAAGGGGCGTGGCAACGGAGGGGGCGCGACCTTACGTCACGGGCGGCCCGGGGGTAGGGGCGCGGCCTCTTCTTGAGGCTTGGTCTAAGTTGGGGGCGTGGCCTTCTCTTCGGGGGCGGTGCCGTGCGGGGCGTGGCTTTGGGGGCGCGGTCTCCGGTTTAGGGATGTCCCCCTGGGGGCGTGTCCTGCCGAGTGCGCGCGCGCGGCCCCGCGGTCTCGTCACTTCCCGCGCGGACGGCGCTGTCGCCGGAGTCGGTCGTGTCCGGTTCGGGCGGCGGTGGCGGGAGCAGCGGGACGGGACGATGAGCGACAGCGGGGAGCAAAACTACGGCGAGCGGGTAATACACGGAGCCCGAGCACGCTGCGTGGCCGGGCCCCTTCCCCCTTCCCTCCCCACCCCACACACCCCTCCATCGCCTTCGGGTGGCGCCGGTTCCCCCGTGTCCCCTTTTGCGGGTGGCGGAGCCTCCGTGGGAGCGGAGAGGCGGGTGAGGCGGCGCGGCGGGGCCGATGGCGGAGGGGCCGCTCCCCGCATGAGGTGCCCGGCGCCATCTTGGGCCGGGACCGCGCGCCCGGGAGGGACAAAATGGCGGCCCCGAGCCCTCAGGGGCCCCGAGCCCTTCATCCCCCCCTGCGGAGGGGCCATCCTGTTATTATCCTCTCTCCAGAGCCGTCTTGCAATCCACTCTTGAGTTGCTCTTTAATTTAGGGCGCTTTTCGCTGCCTCTCCCTTGTAACAATAACTCTGCTTCTCGGGCCTGGCGTCCAGGTGTCTCGGGCCCTCCTCTAATTTAAATTTGATAATGGAGGCAACCCCTTGGCTTTGTGAAACCTGCAGCAGATCCCTCCCAGGGCTCCTAGCTTCCGAAAGATCTCACTGTCCAAAAGAGTTTTTAGTAATGTCAAAACAGATGCCTTGCTAAGCTTCACGTTTGTGAAACATATCTGTAGCTGCTTTTTATTTACTGAATCGGCCTTTGATGTCGTTATTTAGGGTCACTACTGTGTTTTGGGGATTTTTTCAGCATAATTCAAATATTTTGTTGCAGTATCGGAGGGAATTGTAAAGGTGATAAGTTCCTAAGTTTTAAACTGGAGGGAGCAAGAAATATTAGAAAACGTAGTAATTTTGAGCAATGTCTTTCTTAGAATACGGTTTTATCTTATTAATTCACTATAAGAAGCTGTAATATGTGAGTGTTTCTACTTCGAGGTGGGTAAGATTAGAAAAAATTGGTCTCCAGGGAGCTAAAAATGGGAATAAATGGTGAAAAAGAGGGATGAAGTAATAGGCTCGTGCTAGCACCAGTGTTTCATTTGTATCTTCATTCACTCTTAAGATCTTTTTAGTGAGGGGGTGTTTTTTGCTCAGGGTGAATTATTTGTGTGTTATTTTTTTTTTTAAAGATGCTTTAATTATTGTGTAGGTCGCACTGAAAGCCAATGTGGTGTTAATAAAATTTGCCAGGATAACCTGCATTATATTTTCAGTCAGAAAGAGTAGAAATAATAAATCTTCTATAGCAAAGTCTTTTTGTGTGAAACAACGTGCAGACTACTGGGGCAGAAATTGTTGTCTGCTGCTTTATTGTATTTTTAATATTAAAAATGTATTAAAGCATTTGTAGGCAGTCTTTGCCAGTGCCTAGAATGAATTATGTCTGAACTTTTGTGACCTTTACATAGGTAAGTTGTTTGAAATGGACATGTTTAAAGGTGAAACCGTAGAGCTGCACACCTGCTATTCCAGACTGGAGCAGGGATTGGTTTTCCTTCTGCTCTTGCCAGTGTTATTTATGGGGTTTTTGTGTGCTTTTCCAAGCTGGAGTCTCTGCAGACTTGAGTTAGTGTTTGGATAAATAATCTGGAATATGATTACAACTGTCTTAAACTGTCCCAGGTGCAGGCTGCCAGCAGGAATTGAGCTCCTGTTCTCTCCTTTATTGCTGTTCCTTCAGGCAGTCAGCTCTGGGAATTCAGTCAGCTGCATCTTGTTTTACTCCATTTCCAGCTGCACTGGTTTGCAGGCCTGACTTGGTTGAGCCCTCACGGCAGCTTTGGGGATGAAGAAATTCCAGGTGCTTTGCCAGGAATGGGACTTGTTTAAGCGGCAGCGCGAATTTACTCTGGATTATGGCGTTTTTAAAAGGGGGAGGAAAGATAAAAAGAAAAAATCCCCACTTGAATTCCCTTTCACAGCTTATGCTCTATAGGGGGATGAACTGAAGAAACTGTAAATTGTTAAGTACTGGAATATACTTGAGATGCTGTTGTTATGCTGCAATGCCATGCTTTTCCAGCTCAGTTTTGTTTTCACTGAAATTGTTCTCACTGAAGCACATGGGATTCAGGCATGGAGGAGTTGGAAGAAGATGAGTTAAAGGCCAAATTAATGAATCCTACTCTGTGAATTAGTTAATTAGGATAGTGATGGCTTGGTATGTGGTCAGAAGCTGTTCAATATGCAAGTGAGGGTGGGAGGTTTTGTTTTTTGGGGGGTTTTTATGTATAAAAGCTCATTTTACAGATTACTTACAAGATATTTAATACATTTATTTTCAAGGAAGGGTGATTTTTACTACTAAATTGTGTGAGAAGGAGGTCTGAGGCAGAAATCTGAGGTTAGAGGTGAGCTGATCACTCAGTGCCACCACAGGGATGGACCATGCCCTGTGTTCCTCCCTCACCAGCTGGCACTTGATGGCACCTCTTGGGGAGCTCATTCAGTGCCCAAGCCTGGAAGAGAATTCGGGTTTTGCTGGTGGATTAATTTCCTTCCAGCCTGGGCACTGGAGGAGCCAGTGGCAGAGGTGGTGGGAGGAAGCTGTGGCATGATTTTTCAGAGCGTCCTGTTCTTTCTGCGTGGAGTTTGGAAACTTGTGGAAAGGGATGGTTCTGCTCTCCCTGCAGTGATCTCGTGTCCCTCAGGGGAAGGAAGGCAACTTCCACCAGGGAGAGGCTGGGGAATGTGCAGTCAGCACAGTGACACCTTGGATAAAGGGGCTGCAGGTCTGGTAGTGCCATGTGAGGCTGCACCTTTCCTTAGGGACACAAGTGGAGATACATCACTTCATAGGAATATATGATTATAAAACCTTAATACTTTTATTTCTCTGTATCTTACATTACTGACTGAAATCTGTAACTGATTCCTGTGAGGAAAACCTGGATCTCAGAAGTGCAAAGAGCTGTGGCCATCATCTACTTTCCAGCTGCTTCTGTCCATGGAAACCTTTCCCACCTACTGTCCCCCAAATAATCCTGCCTTGGGGCATTCCCTGCTCAGAGTACATGGCTGTGAGGCTCTTTGTCAATGTGCTTAGAGCTGTTAAAATCATCCCAGCACTTGGTTTGAGTGGGCTCAAGGTCTGGAATGAACCATTTGGAATCCACAAGCCTGGACTTCAGGGCTTCCACGTGAATTCCAGAAGTGCCTGATGAAGGGGAAGAACTGTTGATAAAGACCAAGGGATGTGGGGAGGGAGATTAAATTCACACTTGACAAGGTTAGGGGGAAAGATTATTATTGTTCAGTGACTAGCAGTCTGGATCTGCTGACCAGCAGTGCTGGAATATAGGCAGGGTAAAGAAGGTTGTTTTTTCCCTCTTCCCCATGTCATGCCAGGAGCACGTCTGAGCATTTTTCAATAACCTAAAATTCACGAAGTGAAAGAGCAAAGAGTAGGGAAAGCTAATATAAAGAGCAACAGAAAAGGATGCAAGAAACAAGCTGTGGGAGTGACTGATGTGAACCCTCACAGGTGTAAATTAAATTTGCAGTGCTGCAGGCCCCTGGTACTTGGAATTTTGGATAGGGAGGATTTCCTGGGACTTGGGGTGGAACAGGGGTAACTTGGTAATTTTGGGGTTTTTGCCAGTCCTGGTGATACCCAGAGCAGGTGAGGTGCATTGAATTCCTTTGAGGCTGGAATAAAGAAGTGCAATAATTCTATAAAATATGGTGGATTGAAAGATGGGCTGGGAAAAAAGTAGATTTTTAAAGACAGGGAAATGTGAAATGGAAAGGAGTTGAATGAAAATAGGCCAGCTGTTGAATTGTTTTGATTTTGGTGGATAGTTGTCTTTAAGGTGTTTTCTTCCCAAGTTTCTGCTCAGCTCCTCTGTGTCCAGATTCCATATCAGCCTTAGCATAGTACAGCAAAGACTGCCTGAAAAATGCACCAAATATATGAAGACTTGCCTGTTCTCTACTCATTTCTTGAAAGCTTTTTGACTTTTAAAGCTCTGAAAAAGGGTTTGGTGTGTGTTTGTGGGCAAAATCCTCCCAGCTGCTTCCCTCCAATCCTGCATTTCTCCTTTTCTTTCTGGTCTCTACCTGTACTTGGACACAGCTCCATCTGTTTAGCCCAGATTGTCTTTTGTGAATTGAGGTATTTTTCCTCAGGTGAAAAGCAGCCTTGGTTTGGGTTTTAATCCTTCTTCAATCTTGCTTTCTCTAACTTTGTTAACGAGCTAAGACTTCTTATGGCAAAATTAATATATTAACTCAGAACTCTTTTCTTTGGTTTGTTTTCTTTGGAAGGTACTAATGGATTTAGATCACATTAGTTAGTTGTAACTTAAATTGCTCCTAAATATTCCCCCTGCCCTTTGCAGTGTTATTACATGGGCAAACTGCAGTTTAGAACAAAACATTAAACATCTGCATGAAGAATACAGCCTTGGCCGACTTTGTGCGATTTCTGTTGCTGTTGGGATTAATTGCAAACCTGCTTTGTCCTGTGCATTATGTTTCTTTCTCCTGTATGGAAGGGAATTGTAAAATGGTAACATTTGATTGAAATTGTGTGGAAGTGATTGAAGCATGTAAATTTCGGGTTAGCAACTGAATTTCTGAATGCTTACTGCAGGATTCCCATTAAGTTCGTGTTCAGGTTTAAGAGATGTTAGAAAACTAAAACAGGGGATTTTTCAGAAAAATCTGGTACCCAGTGTCATTGGTGAGCTTTCTTCATCAGAATTTACGCTAAATTAAGGATTGTTTTTAGAAAGAGTTATAATTCTACTGAATTTTAAGTTTTGTCTAATATCTTGAAATGAAAAATACTTTCTACTAGTGTGTTCAGGTGTTTAGGGCATATGACTAAAGCCAAGCATTATACTGATTTAAACATAAAAATACATAAGTTAAAACTGCTAATTAGGTCATGTCACTGCCAGAGGAGATTGCCAGCAAATAACAGAGCAGGTGGGGTGTTAGTCCAGAGCAGTTTGAGTGTGGGGCTCCAGTGCAGTTCTGGTCAGTGTGGGGAGTGCAGATTTCTGTGGAAAAACAAAGCCTGCACATGTCATCCCACTTGTGCAGGCAGCTGGGGGTGTGTGCTCCTAAACCTTCACACCAGGGCTGCCAAACTGCAGGAGGGGCCCAAAATTCAGATAATTGGAGTTCATGGAATGACCAGTGCTGTGCTTTCTGCACATCCAGCAGTGGCCACAGCAGGACCTCACTGGAGTCACTCCTTGGTGATTTTGTCTCAGTGTGTGGCTGATAGTGCAAATTACTTAGAGTTTGCTGATGCTACAATTCCTTAGTAGGTACTCAGTTGATCCAGTTGCACTTACTGTTAAATACAGGCATAAATAGCAAATTCAGCTACTTAGGGCTAAGTTAAACTGAGTTGACTGAACCTGTTGATAAAATTTCAGGGCTTTGGTAGATTCAATTCTTGAACTGCATTTATAGTAAAAGTCCACAACACTTTTTTTTTTCTAGTTTCAGTTTTGGCACTAGATTTTATCCTGGAGTTCTTAAATATTCTTCATCCTGTTCTTTTTCTATTAAGGTTAATGTTGAAGAAGGAAAATGCGGAAGTCGCCATTTGACAAGTTTTATAAATGAGAATTATTTGAAGCTCAGGAATAAGTGAAGCTGAAATTTGAAAAAAAAGAAAGTGAATGCATGCTAATTATCAGACCAGAAGTCCCACTTGTAGAATATTGAGCAATTTGTGTGAAGTGGGGAAGATGAAAGAAGTCAGAATTTGAAACGGAAGAATGAAGAAAAGGAATAAAAATGAAGTTAAGATAAGAAGTAATCTGGAATCTGAAAGCACTACGCTAAGTAATTACTAGTCTGTTTATGTGTCCCTGTATATTTTGCTAAACATGCATGCATTATCTGTTTAATAGCAAAAGTACATGCAGGGTAAAGAAGTGTCTACCAGGGAAAAAAAAAAAAACCTCCTTAAAAATCTAGGCAGTGCTAATGCCGACTGCCCGGACACATAGCTATGAATATTTGCCATTTATTTCACTGGAGCTTGTTTACAGCCCCTAGGTGAACAAGGAATTGTGTACAAATTAGGCTTTCAATATCTGCGTGCAGGAATCCCGTTCTGCTTCCAGAAGCGGAAGTGCTCATGGGTCTGGCAAGTCGGGGAGGCACACCCCTGCAAGATCTCGCTCTAAGGAGGATTCCAGGCGCTCCAGGTCAAAATCTAGATCCAGGTCTGAATCCAGGTGAGTTTGCTTCTTTTACCTCTTCTCCTCCTCACGAGTCAGATGATTGTCAGAGGTGGCCCAGCTTAGCCAGTTCTGTTTCCACAGTTAGTGGATCCTCTGTGGACATGGAATACAAAGGGGCGTGCGTGGTTTCACAATTGGGAAAGCCAAATTATATCAATTCAGATATTTTTGCTGCTTCTTCCAACAGTTAAATCAGCTATGTAGCTTTGTATCCTTGCTGATACACTTTGGAAGTGCCTGCCTTTTATCTCTTGGAATACTGGCTTGTGTCTGGGCATAGAGTACTAGGAACTCTAGATCTTAGTTTTTTTATGCATTAACAGAGTTGGGTGCCTCAGCAGATTTTCCATTTTAAGCCACATTCCTGTATTACGTTTTTTCACTGGAAGCAGTGGTGTCCCTGGAGTAGTGGAAAGAAGCAGTAGAGATAAATGTGAATTTCACAGTCTGAAATTTTAAATACGTTGATTTAACTTGAAAATTAACAGGGTAGGAAGCTTTGAATATTAGACAGTTCTGCAGGTTCTCCAGAAAAGTTGTGGAGAGTTTGCTTATTTTGTTTGTTATGTGGCAGCACAAACATCCATATGCCTATTGCACTGTATTACCTCTCCTGCCAAACAAGCTGTGTGCAGGGTCACAATTCCTCTTAAAAGAGTAGCTAGTTGACTGCTGACTACAGAAATTAATGTGTTGATAAATTTTTTACTCATTTGTAGACATTCAGGCCAAAAAAGTGAGGTTTCAGCAGTGTGGTTTTCAGGTGAACTGTTCACAACAAACTTTATGTGAACAAGCAATGAATTGCCGAAGCCTTGGGGGGCAGGCTGGAGAAAGATACTGTGCTGTCAGCAATCACCCAGGGCTGAAAGCATAATCAAATAGTGTGTTAAATCTTGCAAGATCAGACAGAAAGGCTTTTGTGAGAAGGAATGTAATTGGGAAGCTTTGACAGCAGAAGAATGAGGTTTTTTGTTTAATTCAGGCACAGTCACAAGTGTCGTGTCATGCACCTGGCAGTCCCTGTAGTGTAAGAAGAAATGTGTTGAATAAAAGGAATAAATCCTTGTTAGAGTAGTACCATTAGTGAGTGTGGCATTGGAGTGACCTGTGGGAGTGCCAGCAGTGAGAGGTGCTGGGGCAGCTCAGGAAGGGCCCAGTCCCAGGTCCTGCTCAGGGCTCTGACCCTGCTGTCAGGGCTTTTTCCACTTGGGGTTTGAAACCTCAGGGGAAGGAAGCTGCAAAACACCTTTGGGGAAACCTTTTAATATTAAAACAACACAGTCAGGGCACCCTCCCAGCATGTTCTTCTGCCCTTTAATCCACATGACTCCAGGGATTCCATACTCCTTAAAATACTTCCCACTTACAGAATCAGCGCAATACTGAGTAAAAATGCAGTCACAGATGGTACAAATTCTGAGGAAGCAAATAGAACATGTAGAATTTATGATAGACCTGGCAGATCTTACTTTTGCAATAAACAGTGTTTAAATAATAGCCTGGCAACTGGCTTTTTAATTTTTGATGACCAAACAGTAGAAGTTTATAGCTACCATGGCTTCCTGAGCATTTAACAGCTATCTTGAAGGTGCCTCTGGCCGGAAATAATGGAATTACATGCCAGAGTTAGTGTTGATTAGTAGATTTGGACAGAATTGTGTCGAGGCACATATTTAGAAACAACATACTTTAATCTCTGTTCAGTGCTGTCACACGTTGAGATGTGCTTATGGGCAGATCTTTGAACTCTGGCTCTCCCCAGAGAAATAACCCTGTGATAACTTCTTTATTTCTTGTTAGTTTCTGTTGCAAATGTATTTTTGAGTTACGAGCTTTATAAATTAAACTTTGATTTGGGAACCAACCTGTGTCCTGGTGTTTTTATCATTTGGGGTGTGGATATACTTGATTTTAAAATCTACTTTTATTGATGTTTGTAGTTCCTATGTTTGGCTGATACCATTCTGGTACCTGAAATATCAGTTCTGTTTGCCTTAAGTTTTTTTCCTATATCAGTGTCTGAAACGTGGCTGTGTGCATGTGTGGAGCTTCTTTTTTTTTGTTGTTGATATTCTTTCTCTCTTTTTTTACTGTTTTCCCAGCTTCAGGGGAGTTCTCTCTTTTTTTTTTTTATTTTGTTGCCAAAAATAATGTTTTCTTTATAAATACATAATGAGAAGTGCTGTAATGGGACATGCTGAATTAGTTTCTCCTGGACATGAGTATACATTTTAAGTTGAGCTTCTCTGGCTCTCTCCTGATGGGGTTGGAGGTGTTTTTTGAGGAGAGAGATTGAACAGTTTGGCTGCCTGGTGACACTTTGTTAGAAATCCTGGAAGAAGCTGTTAAATGCTCAGGAGTAAAAGCAGTTCAGGTTCAGAGCTTCCCTCACACCAGTGGGGTGCTGCTGCTGTGAAATTAGAAGAAGGGGACATTTAAGACACAAGAGACTGAAAATCAGCAATTTGTGACTCAGATCCATTGACTGTTACACTGTTTATTGCACTTCTTAGCCTTGAGGGTTTTTCTTTGGAGTGGTGTGGAGTGCAGGTTACTCAGTGCAGCCATCAGCAGACCAAGATCAGGTATAGTGGCCCTGTGTAAGTACCCAGCTTCTCTAGGATTGCCTGTGTTGGGAGGGGTGAGGCTTTGGGAGGAGGAATTGAAGAGTTTCACACCCTCATGTCCACAAAGCTTGTGATGTAAGAAAATATTTTTGGGGGAAAAGAATTAGTGAGCAGTTGCACCTTTGCATCACTTCACATGTAAATATTCATGAACAGTGCCAAATAACTGCTGAAATACCGCAAGTAAATGAGCCAGCTCAGGATTGATTTCTTCAGTTTGTGTTCAGCTCTGTTCCAGGGGCATTTGCTTTTCAGTGTCACCCAAGGGAGCACTAAGAGAGTGCCCCCCTTGGTGGTGCATGCTTTTTGTTAAAGTATATTTACTGTTCCCTTTGACTGATACGTGTGAACGGAAAGCCAACCCACTTGTCCCACTTGTTTTTACCTGAACACTGAATATTCTAAGCGCTAACTTGTCACACCCAGGTAACTTTGTTAAAGGAAGAGCTGACTGTGATCAAGTGCAAGTTCCTGGACTGCAGCAGGAATGCCCTGAGACTATCTGCAGTAATCTGATAGTAAAGATTTAGCACACAGAGAGTAGAGAGATTCATCTGTTGAGAGTAGTGAGTAAATGGATTATAGCTGAGGTATGTGGTACTGCAAGATTTTGGAAAACAATTATTTGAGCTTTTTGTGACTGACTGCAGGATTTTTAAAATATTGAGCACCCCAACAAGCCCAGCACTGTATGTGTCTGTTCTTTCCCTCAGGTCTAGGTCGAGGAGGAGTTCCCGCAGACACTACACCAGGTCGCGCTCGCGGTCACGCTCGCACAGGAGATCCAGAAGCAGGTCCTACAGTCGGGACTACCGGCGGCGGCACAGTCACAGCCATTCCCCCATGTCTACTCGCAGGCGTCACATTGGGAACAGGGTATGTGTGTGAGGCATGAGTCACGGGCTTTGTGCCCTGAGAAACACAAAGGGGTTTTGTGAAAGGCTTGTGCTCCTGTAGGTTTAATGTGTCACTGTCTGTTAGCAGGTGACCTGTGAAAAATGCATATTTATGATTGGCTTTTCGCAAATATTCAAATGAATATTACATGTGTTGTGTTAGAAAGTAATGCTGTATTAATTCTGTTAAGTAGCGTGTTAAATACAGTTTTAGGTTATAGGAAATGTTAAAATAGAAACTATGCTATGTAGGTTGCTTTTTTTAAAGAAAGGACTCGCAGTGAGATAGCAGCCACAGGACACCTAAATCTTTCAGAGATAAAGAATTTATTGCCCTCTTATCAGAAAAAATGAACTTCTTCCTGCCTCGAAGGCGCTGTTAGGATTCAGAGGAAGGAGTTGACAATGACCAGACAGAATCCTGTGTTTGAATGGAATTTATGCATCATGTATGAGGTGTATGATTATACAACAGGCTATTGTTTTAAGGGTTAATCCTTTGTTAATGGGTGTCCTTTTTTTCGCCTCGTACTGCCCAGAAAAAGGTACCTGGACATCTGTAACTCTTTGTATTTATTGTCTCGTGTTGTTCTAATCCAAATTGTCCAAATTATTATTACTCTAATTGTATTACTATTTTTATCACAATTTTATTACTATTAAACTTAAAATTTTAAAAAACCAAGTGGTTGGCATTATTCACATGACCCAAATCTCACCCCCACCTTAGTTGTTATTCTTCTTGAAGCCCTGACAGTCACGACTCGAGAAATACATTGCCCTGCAAATAAACCCAATTTGATTTGAATATCTTTGTCCTTTTCCTTTAGGCAAATCCTGATCCAAACTGTTGTCTCGGAGTGTTTGGGCTGAGTCTGTACACTACAGAGCGAGACCTGCGAGAGGTTTTCTCCAAGTATGGCCCCATTGCCGACGTTTCCATCGTGTACGATCAGCAGTCGCGGCGCTCCCGAGGCTTCGCCTTCGTCTACTTCGAGAACGTCGAGGATGCCAAGGAGGTGGGTTGGGGTACACAGTGTGGCCATGTTTGCTGGGCTCTGAGCTCCTGGGGTGTGTGTTCTGTCACAGTGTATAGCCAGGAGAAGCTCACGGCCTGGAAAATACTTGGAGTCTTGTAATCATGGAAATTGGGCTTACTGGTGCTGCAGAATGAATTGGGAATTCTGTAGTTATCCAAGTAGAGAGTCCTATACTCACATCGATCCTTGTAAAGCTGCTCCTTGTAGGCTAGAGCAAGGCTTACATTCTGCATAAACTCCACTCCAGAGAGTCTCCATTTTTTTCCACATCTTTTCCACATCTCTTCCACATTTTTTCCAGGTCATGAAGTCTTCCATTTTGGTTTGCAGCTTGATATGTAGGTCCTGTTACTTACCAGACAAAAATAAACCAAAGCACAATTGGTTTTGGTTTTACACTTTTTATTTGTGACTCTGATACTATATTCAAGGTTATGGTAGTTTGAAGAATAGATTTAAATACCTTAGCAGTGTTCTGTTAACCTGTAAATGTTTTATGTTGTGTGGTGGAGTAGTTACATCTCCCTACCATCAGCATGTTTAGAGATTGTTCTTTAGTCATATCAGAGGCACTGAAACAATTGCCCAGTGATGTTCCTTTCAGTATTTTAATGCCATAAAGGTCACATTTTCAGTGGTTACTGGCACTGAAGTCCAGCTGCCTGGAGTTGTCTTACACAGTACATTGACTGTAAGATGTGACACTCAGATCTGCCTCCAAACTTAGCTGTGTTTTAGGACATTTTAACACTTAAAGCAGTGGTTAGAAACTTGTGTTGTTGCTGAGGTTCATACCTACAGCTAATGCTCCTCTGTCCTTCCTTAGGCAAAGGAACGTGCCAATGGAATGGAGCTGGATGGAAGAAGGATCCGGGTAGATTTCTCCATAACAAAAAGACCTCACACACCTACCCCTGGAATCTACATGGGAAGACCCACTTAGTAAGTTTTATCTGTGGTTTGGTTGGGTTTTTTCCTCCCAGCCAGTACAGGATAGGATTCATTGTTTTGTAAAACTCCTGTTTCTCCTCTGAGAGACCTAATTCTGAGTGGTTTTCCTGGTTTCTTGGGCTTCCACATTAATGCACAACTTGTGTTTCCTTCTTCACGGCTGCTGTTCTGTACACTGAAAACACTAGACATGAGCATCAGTAGTAAAGCATGTGTCAACAGGAAGACACTTTGACTACTTCTAAATTATTTTAAGTAGTTTTCCTGTGTACCTTCAAGTACCTTTGTCCTTTGCAAGCTCAGGTTTTCAAGAGTGAATGAACAAGTGCTGGTCAAGGAGGTGGGTGGCTCAGTTATCATTAGAGATTAGCAGTTTGCTGTGTTCACACACTGCACTTTCGACTTCAGGTTGCCAACAGTGTCAGCTGTTTCCCAAGTCATTCCCCAGTTCATTTCCCAAGACTTTCAGCTTACTGATGGTTATGGTGATGTTGAGACTACAGGCTTCTGATTTTTCTTAGGCGTTTGATTGAACAGGAGCTTTTTCAGAGTTAGAAGTGATATGTCTCGGAATGGAATTCCTCATGTGTCTGTGATACCAAAAGGTTGAGGTTTATAAAGGTTGAGGAAAACTGAAAGTTCAAGCATTTAAAAAGCAATTATTTAAGTAGTCCTGTTCCCACGTGCACTGGTGGGAAAACAGGAGTGCTCAGTCTTCAGCTGTAAGGATGGGACATAATAATAATACAATCTAGTTTAAATAGTGTAAATTTACCAGACTGCAGACAAAGTCAAAGTTCTATATCTTAGTAAAGGCAATTTCCTTCACTCCCTGCAGTGGCAGCTCACGGCGACGAGATTACTACGACAGAGGCTATGACAGAGGCTACGATGACCGTGACTATTACAGCAGGTCATACAGGTGAGCATATTTGCAATATTTTGCTGCTTTCTAAACTCTGCTTTCTCATCTGCCTCTGCAAGAATTAGGCAGTTCGTCCTACATAACTATTCCAGAAGATTTTTGCACTCTGTCATTCTGGAATCTTCCTGTGAAATCGTCACCAAAATGATTGCTTAGTATAAATCAAGTTGGTTGGATTGAGAAATACTTGATGGCCTTTGACCTGTGGCCTAGCTTAGCCCAAAATATTTCCTGAATCTGCACTAAGTTTTGAAAAACAAAGCGTGTTCTTTGCATTTTCCTTTTAGAATCTTTAGTTGGTTCATCTGTTAGCGCTGAAATTATTCAGATTAATATTTGAGTTGGCATTATAGTGTCAACTTTTATTTTGAGCGCAGTGTAGTAGATAAAAAGTGGGAAATTTCTGTGGTCCTCAGTATCTCCTGCTGATAATCATGGCTGATAATCACCTCAAATGTTGCCAAAATAAGGAATAGTGCATTGAAATCTGCATTAAAAGGCTTTTTTATCACCCCTTGTCTGGTTGAATGTGTGTGTAATCATGATTGGTTTTGGTGATAGAATTTTCCAGCAAAATCCTTGTCCCCTATGAAATCCTCACAATTTCTGGGACACTGTTAAGTTGAACACAAAAAGAAGAGTTGATTTTTTTCTGTCTGCACTACCAAACATTCCTGCAGCTGCAGAATTCTGTGTTAAAGTTACAATGTGGGCCCAAGTCTTAAATGGTGGCTTTTCCTTCTGACAGGGTTTGTGGATGTTACCAGGAGGAAGCCAGTGAGAGTGACCTGCTCTAGTGGGAGGTGTCCCTGCCTGTGGCAGGGGTGTGCCCCTGGATGGTGTTAGGGTCCCAACCCAAACCCTTCTGGGATTCTGTGAATAAATATGGAGCCACAAATGACTCCATGTGTGTGGCTACTTGAAAAATGTCATGGTGCTACTTTCCCCTCTTCAGACATTGGTTGGTTGAGGAAGAGAGAAGTGTTGCTGTGTTGTCAGGGCTTCCCTCAGGAAGAAAGAGTTGGAATTGTTCAAGATGCAGTGGAGCATTGCATACCCCACCCTAAAAATTCCATTGGTAACAATTCCTTTGCATTCCCTGCCCTGTGTGAAAATAATGCCCTAAGGGAAATGCAGTGTCAGATGAGAATTGTCCTGTAAAAATACCAGTTTCTCCTTGTTGCTTTGGGAGGCTTCATTTTGCCTGAAAAACTGTCTGTAAATAAGGGAATAATAAACCTTAAAAAAAGCAATCCCCCAAAAGCAACTGAGGAAGACTTTAGGCTTGATTTAGTCTCCTGGTAAAGCTTTGCTGATCTGAATCTGAGGAGGTTCCAGTCCAACCACTCGGTGTTAATGCTCTAAGGTGTTGTTTTTGTTCTCCATAAAAAGTTACATCACAGTTCTTGTTTAAATGTGACTCTGAAGTGTTAAAATGTCAAGATAGGAGAGTTTTCCCTGCCTCCACCTTGGAATCAATGTTTTTCCTCAGGATAGTGAGTTGATCTTCCTACTTGAAAATAATAAGTAAAAGGGTTTTTCTTGAGTAGGTATGTGTTTAAAAATCAATGTTAAATGAAGTAATTCAGCATCACCCACTGCAGGAACTAATGTTGTCTTATCTTCACATGATTTTCTTACTCGATGGGGGGGTTTGTGCAGTGAACTTTTTATTTTTGAAATTCCTAAAAGTCGTTCTGCTTTTGTTTTCACAGAGGAGGAGGTGGCGGCGGCGGAGGAGGCTGGAGAGCTGTTCAGGACAGGGATCAGTTTTACAGGTATGTGCTGGATTAGTGGAACTGGACAAGGAAGCACAAAACTTGGGAGTGCCTGGGTTGGAGGGGTTTGGGGGTGCCTGGCTGTAGCACTGGCTGTAAGTCAAGGACATCTTCACCTTGGACAAGTAATTCAGATTAAAAGTGAAGGTGGATTTGGCTTACCCTGCTTGTGTGGGATGCTCCTGGCTTCAAACTAAATTCACATGAAAGCAGATTGTGAGTGCAAGAG
This sequence comes from Setophaga petechia, assembly GCA_024362935.1. Taxonomy (NCBI): domain Eukaryota; kingdom Metazoa; phylum Chordata; class Aves; order Passeriformes; family Parulidae; genus Setophaga; species Setophaga petechia. The sequence goes on from JANCRA010000018.1 coordinate 18,780,021, forward strand.
CTTGTATTTGTTGTGTTAGTCAAAAATAATACTGGTAACAAAAAAAAGAACTCAGATCTTTGCTTTGTTACCCAGTAGAAACGTTGATCGGGTCTCCCATGCTTGTTAGCGTTCCTGAGACCAGGATGGGGTTAGGGCTACCCACATAAAGCTGCTGCCACTCAGCTGAGCAGGTGTTAACAAGGGATTGTTTGTGTCACCCCTGTCACAGGAGGAGGTCACCGTCGCCGTACTACAGCCGAGGGGGCTACAGATCCCGGTCCAGATCCCGGTCCTACTCACCTCGTAAGTAACCATGGGCTCATGGAATGCTTTGGGTTGGGAGGGACCCTAAAGCTCATCCCATTCCACCCCCTGCCATGGGCAGGGACACCTTCCATAGAGCAGGTTGCTCCAAGCCCCTCCAGCCTTACCATACCTGGGCCTAGCCCAGTCACAGAGTTCATGTCTCAAAAGTAAATTCGCCATTCCTTGAACTTCTTTTGAGCTTCTGTGTCCACTAAGATTGACTTTGGTGTGGATGTTTTATTGAGCCACAGTTCTTTAATGCTTCATTAAGAAACCTTAAGGACAGAGTAAATACTTAGGAAAAACCAAGTGAGATAGCAGCCCTTGTTTTTGAGTGTAAGATCCTGTTTCTTCCTCCAGAACTCTGTTAAAACAGGAGTTTGGGGGTTTGGTTATCTCTAGGCCATCAGCTCAGATCTGATGCAGGTTTCAGGAGAGGCAGTGGATTTAGCCAGAAATCTCTCAATCCATGAAGTCTGACTGTTGGGTTTTTGTCTTTCAGGTCGCTATTAAAGCATGACACATAGAGGAATTTCTAGCTACAGCCTTTGAGTTGAAATTGCAAGTTTGTGGACAATATTTTTTTATTGTCTCTTCTGTTTAACCAAGTGACAGTGCCTAGTGAATTAGGTGACTTTTACACCTTTTATGAAGACAACTTCTGTGGTGTTCAATGCTGTTTCGTTCTGCATATTTGTGTAGTTTGGTGCTTTGTTTCCAGTTGTGTTTTGAAAGGAGTATGTTTTGCATGTATTTTTTTAGTCTCCATTTTGACTCCTGAAAGGTTTCTATTGTAAAGACAAAAACTGTTCAGTAAGTTTTTTCTACTGATTCCAAGTTATTCCCAAGATCCAAACCTGTGTAAAATGCTTTCCAAAAGTGAGAAAATAAAATAAAAAGACGTTTGTTTTTTTTTTTCCCTTCTTATTTTTGCCTCGAAAACAAAAGCATGGAGGTAATCCCAGGGCAAGTGGCATCCACTCCTTCCAGGAAGAACCAGTCTTTTGGTGTCCCACAAGTAAATTGCACCTGAGCTGCTTCTCAAGTCCATTTCTCACTTGTGAAATGAGCACTGAATCCCTTATTTGGGTGTTTAGCTGTTGCCACTTGTATTTAAAAGCTTTTGGGCCAGCACGTCATGTGTATCTGTCATACCACGTAGTGAATGTGTGCACTTGGATCCCTGAGCCAGTTATTTTTTAATCTTGTGTTGGAGGAGCATTCCACATTGGTTTGTGGTGAGAATGTGGGGTTTTGTGGAAATACTGGAAATTTCTAGACTCAAAACAGATTGTAGGGAACAAAGTTTAAGGAGGATGGTGTGCCATCATGCCAAGGAAGAGACTGAGGGAACAGGCCCCACCTGCTTCAGCTGCCTGGAGAAGAGGTGGCCAGCAGCAGCACACCAGGTCTCTTAGGGATTTACAAATTATCCAGATATTTGTTAAAACTTCCCTGTTTTTGCTCTCCAGAGTGGACAGCAGGACCATGGCAGTAATTATCTTAAATGATGTGAGCTGCTGCTGGTGACACATTTTGGAGTTGGCTGCTCCTGGTGACACAGTTTTTGCAATGTGTCACATGGCTCCTGTGCTGAGCGTGTCCCAAATCCCTGTGCCAGGTCTGTGCTTGGTGTGAGCATTGCAAGGCCATGGTGCATCATGGAATCATTTTGTTTGGAAAAGCCCTCTCAGATGGACTCCAACCACTCCCCAGCACTGCCCAGGCCACCATGTACCCATGTCCCCAAAAGCCATATCCACGGGGTTTTTAAATCCCTGCAGGGATGGGGACTCCACCACCTCCCTCAGCAGCTCCTTCCAGTGCCTGACCCCCCCTTTCCATGAAGAAATCCCTTCTGACGTTCAACTTGAACTTCCCTGGCACAACTGAGGCTGTTTTCCCTTGTCCTGTCCCTGTTCCCTGGCAGCACAGCCCGACCACCCCCAGCTGTCCCCTCCTGTCAGGAGCTGTGCAGAGCCACAAGGTCCCCCCTGAGCCTCCTTTGCTCCAGGCTGAGTTCCCCCACCTCCTTCAGCCTCTCCTGGTGCTCCAGCCCCTTCCCCAGCTCTGTTCCCTTCCCTGGACACACTCTAGCCCCTCCATGTCATTGTGAGGACCCAGGGTGCTGATAAGGCTCAGATCCAGATGAAAATTCCCCCAAGGGTGCCAGAGGAAATGGATGTTGTCCGTGAGCAGCAGCTTGCTGAGGTGCACCCCATAATCCACGTTGAAGCTGTTGCGGGGTTTGGGGGAGAGCTGCTGCAGCTGCCCTGGGGAGGAGAGCCTGTCCAGCACTTCTGCTGCTGAATCATTGCCAGGGCTCTCAGTCCAGGGGCAGCCCAGGCTCTGGTGCTCCCAGGCTGTAGTGTTGCCCTGTGGCACGGCTGGCAGGCAGCTGTGGGATGTGTGCTGGAACCCGCAGCTGGCTGGCCTGGTGCTCTGCCAGCAGGGAGGCAGCAATTATCCATGGGAGCAGCAGCCTACCCTGACCCCCAGCATGGATCCCACCAGGGCAGCGAGGAATCTCTGCTGGAGCAGCATCTGCTGGCTGGATGTGACAGGCTGTGCCCTTTCCAGACCTGCTTTCCTGTCAGCAGAGGACAGATAAATACCTTGGAAGCACGTGGAGGGGAAAGAGGAAACCAGGAGCTGTTTGTGCTGCTGTCCTCTCCCCACACATGCAGGTGGAATTTCCTCTGGGGCAGTTTGAGCCTCTCCCTGTGCAGGGGATGCTGCTGTCCCTGCAGCATCTCCTGCCTTTCCCTGGGCACGAGGAGGGGCCCTGGAGGGATTGTGGAGCTTGAGGGAGCTGTGCAGTATGGAGGCAGTTGTGGGTTCAGTACATTCAGGCACCCCTTGCACAAGCAGTGCAGTAGCTCTCTGCTCCTCATGGAATTCCATGAGCTCCTAAAATTCCCATTTTTTCTTGCACCTCCTTCATTGAGTTCAAGTGATTTATTTTGCAGATTGCTCACACAAAATGCAGGTGCTCCCATCCCAGTGGAGCTCCTTTGGAGCTGGGAGAAGCTGATCCTTTCATTTTCCTGCTTGAATAGGAAGTGTACAGCTCCAAGGACCCTCCTTAGTGCCCATCTCTGGCACCTGGCCTGTGCTCCACACCGTGTTCCCACAGATCCACACCTTTGACATCATCTTGGGAGAGTCAGCAAAACTTGGAGCTCCTGCTGCCTGTCCACCATTCCCATCGTTAATGTCTCACTCATGCTCAGCCCCAGAGCAGCTGTAATTAACACAAACACTAATTTAATTACCCAGCCATGCCAGTGCCTCCACCTTGGCGTTCCTGACTGTTGCAGACTTGGAAACTTCTAAAATCCAGTGAGTAGTGAGTAAATTTTCACTCATGTCCCAACAAAGGGTGAGCAAAACGATTGAAAAGCATGGATGCATTTTCCAACCAAATTGTGATTTTCTCAGCTCTGCTCTTCCCATCTCCCAAGGTGGGCTGCTTCCGTGCCAGTCCTTCATGGTCTTCTCTCTCCTCCATAGCAGCTGCACCATTCCCCAGCTGGGAGGTTTCTAAAAGCCAAAAATTGCATTTCAGGCAGTTCATCACCACCACATGAGGGAAATTTGGGATCAGGCCCAGCCTGGAGCTGCCTGGTGGCTTGCTCAGAGTGGTGAAGGGCAGGTGGGAGCTGCTCTGGCAGCATGTCCCAGTCCCACTGTGCACAGAGTCATCTCTGCCACATGCTCAGGAGAACAAAGGACAACAAACTAAGTCCTTTCCTTACGGAAATTAGTTCATTTTTAGGACAGGGTTTACTCAGGGCTGTTTTGGCACTGCCTCACCTGTGCAGTCTCTGCAGCCAGAGGTGTCCCCCATGGAGCAATGAACAGCTGCATTCCCACCTTGTTCCCACTCCCAACAGTGCAGGGGTGGGATGAAGCTCTCCTGAGGTTCTCTGTGTGATGAATCCTTAAGGCTTCAGGAGAAACTTGCACATCAGAGAGGTGAGGCAGGTTCCTCCTGGGCAAGGTCGCTGGGCTTTTCCCTCTTGAATTACTGCAGCCTCCTGTGGTAACTTCTGGATTCACCACATCCCTGCTGGCTTGAGGCAGGATCCTCCCGCCCCTTGCTGTCCTTTCTCTGTCCTGTTCCCAGCTCCCTCTGGGGATGTGGGATCCAAGGAGAGATCCCAACACAGGTGCTCCATTAGCAGGAGCCCAACCAGTGCCCTGAGTGCAAGTCCCAGTAGGACCAGTCTGCCAGAACAGGGTGGTGGAACCTCATGGATCCCAACCTGCCTGCTCTGAGACAGGCCTACCAAAGGGTTGGGATAAAATGGAGCTGTGGGCCAGACTGTTTCTCCTGAGCTGGAAGGAGACTCAGGAACCCCCCCAGGCTGGCCCCAACATGGATTTGGTAGTCCCAGATGTTTGCCCGACCTCCTCCCAAAACCTCCAGCTGAGGAACAGCATCTCCTGCTCTTCCCATGTCCAATCAACCAAACACTCTGGCTTTTTCCTAGTTTGTCCTGTTTTTTCAAGGCAGCCCTTCACACATAGTGGGTTATCCTGTCCTTCTCCAGACTAAACAAACCCTCCTTCAACCTCTCATGGCCTTTTGCTCATTTTATCAGTCTTGCTGCTGCATTCCAGACTCATTCCATGCCAGCATCTTTTTCCAGGGAGGAATGGTTGCCATCTACAAGGCTACCCTTGGAAGTTGCTTTCCCTTTCCTCCTGGATCCTGCACCACTTTTAGGACCTTTTTTTTCCATCTGGTTATCACCTCTCCAGCTGTTTTGTACCAGTGCTCTGAAATCTTCCTTCCCAAAGCACAGACTTTCCTTGAACATCATATCTGGACCAAAACAGATCCACCAAAACTGGGAAACAGTATCAGCTCCATAGGGTTGGGAAAGCATCTGCAGGAGTTTGTTGAGCTCTTACTGCAAAGCCAAAAGTCAGGGGCAGGAGGGATGAGTTCATGCAGGTAACTCCTCTGTTACATACAGCTCCAGCAGAAGGGTGATTTGAGGATTAGTAAATGACTATTGCATCCTGTGGGCACTAATTAATCCCAAAAATCTCATGTTTCTCCCACTGCTTCCCAGCTGCAGTGACCTCACACAATGAACCAGCAGCTTCCTACCCCATTCCTGTCAATAACTCATCCCTGAGGAGGCAGGGATGACCTGAACAAGATCTTTGAAAAGGTCTTTATCAACCAATTTCAGCCTAAAATCACCCCAAAAAATGTACTGGGGATGGAGGAGCCACGAGCACCGGTGACAAATGACAGCCAGGCAGGAGCTGCACTGAAAGCAAAGCCGGAGAAATCGGAGGAGAAGGATTCTTCTGGCTTTGCATCATCGCAGCCCAACCACATCTATTTTTGCTGTAGGCATGGCATTGAGCACCCGTCACCGCTATTCCTACTCCATCCATCTCCGTATGCCAGGCAAGACTGGCAGTGGGATGGAGCAGCAGGAGGAGTGGTGGTTTAAGTGTCCTTAATTGCCTTAAAATCTGGGGAATTCAGATTATTGCCCTTCACCCCCCAGCACAGGAAGGGACACCTGGCCCTGGACACAACGCTCCGTTCCAAAAGCACAAGGCCACTTGTCACCCACCCAGCCAGGATTGTTCTGCACCTTATTTCTGCCTCCAATCATGTCCTCAATGCGATTCCACAAGGATTATGCTTTTATTCTCGAAAGGAGAGAGAAAAATGTCACTTAACCTGCAGGCAGGTGGTGACACCAACTGCTGGTGACCTGAGGACACCCTTCAGCAGAGCCCCAGAGGCTGCAGGAGCCATCTACCAGCGGGCAGAGAACGTGCACAGCTCATGGCTGCAGTGTCTGGCACAGGCTCGGCATCTCCTGGAGCCTTTCCGACAATGGGATCACACGCAGGGATGGCTGGTTGGATCTGGCTTGGGAAGGGTTCACACATTCTTGTTTTCAAAAAAAAAAGCATTGTGAAAACATGATTATTTATATTATTTATCATGTTTGTGTATTTGTTTTAATTGTATTAAGTAATTATGTAGATAAATATATAAATATAAATAAGTGTTTCTTATATATTTATTTTCTTTGGTTCCTGAGCGATTTCCTCTCCCTGAAGGAACTCCTGAAGGGTTGGGGCTGCTGGGCTGTGGTGGTTTCCAGGGCAAAGGGGTTGGAGCGGTGTGGGGTGGTGGGTTCAGGACAGAGGGAGGGATTGGGGGTGATGGGGTGTGGTGGGTGCAGGGCAGAGGGAGGGACTGGGGGTGATGGGTACGGTGGGGTGCAGGGCAGAGGGTGCGATTGGGGGTGATGGGTACAGTAGGTGCAGGGCAGAGGGCTCGGGATGATGACGGGGTGCGGGGGTTTAGGGGCAATGGGGTTCAGTGTGTTCCAGGGCAGAGCGATCGGGGTGCGGTGGGCTCGGGGGTGCTGGGTGCGGTGCGTTCCCGCACAGAAGGGCGGGGGGCACGGGGCCGGTCCCCCCCAGCCCATCCCGTCCCCGCGGGGGTCTGGCGGCTCCACCTGCCCCCCCGCGGGGCGGCCCCGGGGCCGGGCCGGGCCGGGCTCCGCCCGCCGCTGTCGGAGGCTCCGCCGGGCCGGGGCCGGTGGCGCAGAGCGGGACCCTCCCGAGCCCGCGTCCGTCCCGCTCCCGGGAGGGGAGGAGCCGGGGGGGCTCCCGGGGAGGAGCCCGGGGGGCTCCCGATGAGGCGCCGGAGGATGAACCAGCTGTACATCGGCAACCTCAGCCCCGCCGCCACCGCCCAGGACCTCCGGCAGCTCTTCGGGGAGCGGCAGCTGCCCCTGCCCGGCCAGGTCCTCCTCAAGTCCGGCTACGCCTTCGTGGACTATCCGGACCAAAACTGGGCCATCCGGGCCATCGAGACCCTCTCGGGTGAGTGACCCCCCCCGCGCCCCCCCGCATCCCCCCCGCGACCCCCTCATCACCCCCCCCTCCGCCCCCTCCCCGGGCATCTCCCGGTCCCCCCTTCCCTCCCTCTTTTCCCTCCTTCCCTCCCTCCTCCCGCCCCGGCTCTTCCCGACCTCGCCTCTATTTTTCGCTGATTTTTTTCTCCGATTTTATTGGGAGCCCCCGGGGCGCGGCGCCCCCGGCCCCGCCGCCCCGCCGCCCCCCGCGCCCCCCCGGGGACCCGATTACGAGGTGCCCAACCCCAACTCCCCGGGGGCGCCGAGCGGGGGGGACCGGGGGGCCGGGGGGCGCGGGGGGCTCGGGGACAGCCCGGGAGGGCCGGGGGGTCGGGATGCGGTGGGACCCGATGGGGCGGGATGGGGTGGGACGGGATTTGGCGGGGGGATGCCGCCGTGCCCCATCCCGGGGGGATGCTGAGCGCCCCGCTGTCTCCGCAGGGAAAGTGGAGCTGCACGGCAAAGTGATGGAAGTGGATTATTCCGTGCCCAAAAAGCTCAGGTAACCCCGCGGCGTGTCCCCCAGGGTCCCCCCGGTGTCCGTGTCCATCCCGGCGTTTCGGGGGGCGCGCCGGGCGCTCCGGGATGCGGGGGACGGGGGTCGGGCGAGCCCCGTCGGTTTTACTTTCGCTCCGGAGCGCAGCGCGGCGGGGGAAGGAGCTGCCGGCCCACGGCCGCGTTCCCACGGGTGGGCACCCCGTGATGCCCCCTCACCCCACGCTCCCCTCCGCTCCGGGGGAAAACAGCCGCTTATTTAGCAGGAAAACACGAGAAAACCCCTTTCCTCCCACTTTCCGCGGCGCCGACGGAGCTTTTCCCGGCAGCGCAGCCACCCGCACCCTTAGGCTTATTATTTTGAGTCGGTAATTAATCAATTTCCCCTCTTCAAACACCTCATCTCCCCGCTTTATCCAGCCGGAGTACCCCAAAACCCGAAGCGTTTTTTATTTAATGCATCGCGGCGAGCGCGCCCTCTCATTTCCATCAGGTGCCCGAGGCCGGGCTGATGGGCACACGCGTTCCTCAGGGAAAACAAACCCGGCACCGTGTGGCGTAGCCTCATCCCGAGGTTTATTTCCCCCCGTCATGTGTCGGGATAAAAGGGAACAACAACAAAAATAAAAACCCCATCGGCTGCTCCGGGCGGGTAATTTGGCTTCTCTGGGCGCGGAGGCTTGGCCCGGGCTGGGAGCTGGGGTACGGATTTGGCCCGGGATTGCTGCTGGGGTATTAATTTGGAAATGACGGGGGGGTTGGAAATGCTGTTGTGTAATTGAGGCTTACGGGGGGGGAATGGCTCGTGCCCGGCATCACGTGTGCCGGAGTGGGATTTCGTCTTCGTCAAGGGATCTGCACGCTCCCTACCTTCAAAAAACCATCCAGAGGAGCCCCCCAGAAATCCCCAGGTGTGGCATTTCCCAGCTAAACCCCTGCAGCAGCCTCAGCATGGGCCGGCGGTGACTTTGGAAGAGGGATGGAGGCAGAAATTGGGAGTTTGGGGCGATAGTACGGAGCCAGGGCTCGACCTTTACCATGCAGCCGGGGATGTAAACAAGGAATTCATCTTTAAATTCTCCGTCGGGGCTGGGGTGCGCCTGCTTTTCCTCCCAAGTTTTAAAATTAGAAAAAAGCCATTTAACCGGCCCAGAAATAAATACTGATTTATTTTACATCGCTGGCTCCAAGTTTTCTATTCCCAAGTTTCTTCCGATTATTGAGATCTAATTTAAGCCGGTGTCTTTTTATGCCCAGCTCAAAAAAAATCTACCCTGCTAATTTATATTAATATCCCCAGTTTGAGGGGCTGTGCCTTTACTAGGTAGATTATAGATTTTATTTTTGTAATGTGATTTTTGGCAGGGGACGGAGCCTCACGTGGTTGTGTTTGTTCCCCCCCTTCCCTCTTTAAATTTGTAGAAAATCCAATTTTTATGGTGGTGGTTGAGTCCTGGAGAGACGCTGGGATTTCAGGGAGTGAAATGGTAAAAATCCCCTCATTACTGAGATGAATTTGGGGTTATTGGTGTGGAGAACCCGAGCTGGGTTGGCTCCCATCCCTCGGCATTCCTGCGTCACAGGGATGTGAGTGAGGAGGTGCCCGGCGCTTCCCTCCGTGCCCGACTTCACCTGGAATGTTTAATTTTTAAATTAATATCTAATGCAGATCTATGCCATCGATAGATTTATATGAATATAAACACATTTGGATAAGGAACTGGCTGGAAAACCCCTGGGACATCTGGCCACGGGAAGCAGGGAAGGGAATTCCTCGAGGGGAGGTGCTGGCACAGGGGTTGTTTCTGTTTCTCCGAAGGCAGGAATTAAATGTGGCAGTGGTGGGAAGGAGCCTGAGTCCTGCCCAGCCCATCGATTCACCTCCCACGGGTTCAAAATCAGCCCTTCTGTGCCATCCCAATGGTCTGGGCTCCTCTAGGAAATATCCAACAGCCTCAAAAAATTTTTGTTTCCCCTTGTATATTGTGCCTTGGGGAATTAAAGTAAAAAAAATCACTTTATATTTTATATTTTAATCAACATTTTCAATTTTTGAATTATTTTAAAATTTATATTGAACTCAGCAGAAGTAGGGTATACTTTCTTTATTTGCTTGAAGCAAACCCACTCCAAGAGTATTTTGCTTTTGGAGCGTGGCTGTGGGGGAAGCAGCAGCATCTTCCTCCTTAAAGATTGGTTGTGAATTCCTAAAATCTTTAAAAAATTGTGTTAATGGAAAAGAAAGATGGAAAAGAAAGAACATACAAAGTTATATAAAGAAAGAGCATTTTAGAAAAATTAAAGTGTGGAAAATGGGAAGTAAAACTCAGCTAACCCAGTGCTGACTTGTATACAAGAATTGTATTAATATGAGGAGATTAAAAAGTAGCAGAGCTCCAGTTACTGTCCCCAAACCAGTCAAATTTGGGGGGTTTTGGTTGTGAAGGTGCCTTTTAATTTGTGCTTGTGCAGAAAGGAGAAAGGAAAGCACGAGGGAGATGTGAAGAGCAGTGAGGGGAGCCTGGAAATCACTGTAATATTAAATTATTATATGCAAATCCCTCATTATGTCTAAAACTCGGGTGGTTTTGTCCCAGATAAAGGTGGCTGGAGGGGGAGAGGTGCTGGTGCCTGCCCCAGTGGCTTTGCTGGTGGTGATTTTATGGCACTTTCTCCAGTTTCAAAAAGAATTACCCTTAAATAATTCTCTTTTGAGCACCAATTCAATTCTCATTTCTGCGTGGTTTTGCTTTATTGGTTATTTACTTACTTGCCTTTGTTTTTCAACCCAGAAATGTTGGTGATGTTAAAGCTTAGGATGAACATCCAGGCCCTTTATTCTTCCTCTGGACACCCCATCTTTGCTTCCCTTATCAATAATTACTTGTCATTAGTGAGCTGCTTAATTAGCAGAGAGGAATTCCCGTTGCTATGGCAGGAAAAGCCCCTGGAACCTCCCCACGTGTGTCTGGGAATGCTCACGGGGAGCAGAAAATTGAATTTGGGGCGCTACAAGTGGGGCTGCTCTCAGTCCTAGTCCTGTATCCTTAAATAGATACATTTAAAAACTTTTAATATGCTATATATTGATACAAATTAATAATGTATGGTGGTTTGTTTAAAGTATTTGGTATCTTTTATGTAGATATTAATAAAAGATATTATGTGTATAAAGACACTATATAAAAGGTACTATATATATATTCTGTAAGTATAAAAATATACTTCTAATACATAATTTTCTGTAAGATATATGGACTAGATGAGCTCTAAAGTTCAGACCCAAACTATTTTATGATTCTGTATTTATGTATGTTTATATGAAACATTCATATAAAGATACTAAATTGCATAAAATACACAAAATATTCCTATGAAGTATATAAAATTTTATAAGACATATTTATGTACAAAAAGAGAATTTATATATTTTTTTAATATATAGACATACTTATAAAGTTGCCAGGGCAATGTTGGTCACATCCAGGATGGGAAACCCCCCTCCTGCTGCCCACTGGATGTGTGCCCAGTTTCCCATAGGTCTGGGATGCTGTTCCCAATGGGGCTGGCCAGGAGAATCCCCTTGGAACTGATCCTTTCCCAGACTCCAGCACTGGCTCTGGACAGGGGTGACGCCAGTGCTTGTTTTTTTAAATTATTTTTATTTTAATTTAATTTAATTTTATTTTATTTTATTTTATTTTATTTTATTTTATTTTATTATTTCATTTTGGTTTATGTCATTTCTATTTGCAGGTGTGGGTGAACTGGGAGTTGGTGGTGTTTGAGTTTTGGTTTTCTTTAGATTCCTTTCCACGTGGGTCTTTGCTTCCATTAATATTTTATCCCTTCTTTCCCCTGTTTATTTACCCCCATTTCCTTTCCCTGATTTCTTTTCCCCCCTTCTTTTTCCGCCCATTCTTCCCTCCCTCTTTTTCCACTTCTTTCTTTCCTTCTTCTTTCCTATTATTTTCTTCCCATTTTTCCTCCCCTCTTTTTTCCCCTATTCCTCCCATCTGCTTTTACCCCCTCATTTCTTTTCTCCCTCTTCTTTCCCCCCCTTTTTTTTTCCTTCTTCTCTGCATTTCTTTTTCCCCTCTTCCACCTTCTTTTTTCCCTTCATTCCCACTTTCCCTCCACCTTTCTTTCTTTCTTTCTTTCTTTCTTTCTTTCTTTCTTTCTTTCTTTCTTTCTTTCTTTCTTTCTTTCTTTCTTTCTTTCTTTCTTTCTTTCTTTCTTTCTTTCTTTCTTTCTTTCTTTCTTCTCTCTCTCTCTCTCTCTCTCTCTCTTTCTTTCTCTCTCTCTCTTTCTTTCTTTCTTTCTTTCTTTCTTTCTTTCTTTCTTTCTTTCTTTCTTTCTTTCTTTCTCTCTCTCTCTCTCTCTCTCTCTCTCTCTTTCTTTCTCTCTCTCTCTTTCTTTCTTTCTTTCTTTCTTTCTTTCTTTCTTTCTTTCTTTCTTTCTTTCTTTCTTTCTTTCTTTCTTTCTTTCTTTCTTTCTTTCTTTCTTTCTTTCTTTCTTTCTTTCTTTCCTCTCCCTTTTTTCTCCCCCCTTTCTTTCTCCCTCTTCTTTCCCCCCTTTCCTTTTCCCCCCTTTTCTCCCCCTCTTCTTTTCCCCCTCTTCTTTTCCCACTTTCCTTTCCCCCTTTCCCCCCTCTCTCCTTTTCCTTTCTCTCCTTTTCCACTCTTCTTTTCCCCCTCTTCTTTTCCACCTTCTTTTTCCTTTTCCCCCCCCACCTTCTTTTCCTCCTTTCTTTCTTTTCCTCCTTTTTTCTTCCCCCCTTTCTTTCTCCCTCTCATTTTCCCTTTTCCTTTCCCCCCTCTTCTTTTCCCCCTCTCCTTCCCCCCCTCTTCTTTTCCCCTTTCATTTCCCCCTCTTTCCCCCCTCTCCTTTTCCACTCTTTCCCCCTTATTTTCCCTCTCTTCCCCCTTTCCTCCACCTTCCTTTCCTCCTCTTTTTCCCCTTATCTTTTATCCCCTTTCCTTCTTTTCCCCCTCTTTCTTTCCCCCCTCCTTCCTCTCCCCCCACCCCTCCCATTTATCTATTTCCCCGTCATTTTTACCCCCTCTCTTTGTTTTTTCCCCTCCTTTTTTGTACCTTCTCCTTTTCCCCCTCCTCCTGCCCTCCTCTTTTGTTGTCCCCCGCGGTCTGATGGTGACAGATGGGCCGGGTTCCCGCTTCCCCTCCATCCCCATTGTTGATCCACGCACGGGGCCGGAGCTCTCCGCTGCTGCCCGGCCCTTTTCCAGCCCGGCATTTTAATTCCTTAAGAGCAAAAGCCCCCGGCTTGGGAGTGGAACTGGAGCAGCCGCGGCCTCCTGGCAACTGGTGGAAACTGGGGCAGCTCTGTAATGCTCTGCTCCGCAGGACCCGCTGCTGGGTGGGCTTGGGAGACAGCAAAACTCCTCCAGGACAGCCCCAGTAAACCCAGAAAATAGATGTAATAATGAGCAATCACTAATCCAGCAGCCACTTCCCTCCCTGCCCGCTCAGGGGGCTGTGGTTGGCTCAGGCTCCGAGCTGGAAAATTCAGCTGGGACAGAGTTTGGTCCCTGCCTGATGATGGGAATCGTTTTTTTGTAGATGTTTTCTTGCCTGGGACAAATATTTCATAAAGCAGGCAGAGTCCCCACTGGGCTTTCAGCATGTTTTCCCTTTGCTTTTTCCCCCCAGTTCTCTTGAAAATTGATTTTTATGGAAAACAGGAGGTGGCAGAGCGTGTTTTCTCTGCCCTCAGCACTGATCTGAGGTGCAAGGTGATAAAATCCCTTTAAGCTTTATTATAGTAAGATATTACAAAGCATGAGTAGGAAAAAAAATCTGTGTCTTTTAGGACAGAGAGTGCTGAAGCCATCCCTTATATTCCACTATATTAATTAGATACCATTATATCTTATTTTTCTATATTATTATATGATATTACTATATAGCATTATATCACAATATTATTTTATTATTGGATTATTTTGTTGACCTTTTATTATTATATTATAGAGCTTATATTGAAGCCAACTTGTTTCTAATTCCCAAATTTGTGGGAGACAAAGCGCCTCTGGAGCTTCACCTTGACTAAGGGATGGGTGGGTGATCCATGGGGCCAACAGGGAAAATCCAGGAAGGATTGTGGATGTTGGCTCTCATTTCACAACTTCATGACATTTTTATGCTTGTCCTTCTGTGTCACAGGATTTTGAGGGGGTTGTTACCCACTATTTCCCTGGAAGCCATGCTTGAAAAGGGGGGACTGTGCCAAAACCTCCTCAACCCTCCTGATCCTGGGAAATAAACCCCAATTTTAAGGCTTTCCATTTTACTGCATGATTTCAGCAAGTGCAGGTGTCTGTGGTGATGCTGGCAGGGCATGGATGGCTGGGGCTTGGTTTTCCATCCCCTTTCCCTGCGGGGCTGTGATGCCAGCCCCATGATTCTGCTCTGGTGGGTGCATGAGAGGATACAGAGCCCCATCCTGGATTATTTCAGAGCTCACTTTACCTCCTCGCTCACTGCTTGATCCTCCCTGTGCTGCCAGCAGCTCCTGGTACCCAAACCCTGCTCTGGGCTGGAGGAGCTGCTTCCTCCTCGAGCTGCTGGTGAGCAGGACTAGTTTGGGATCAATTTAGAAGTTAAAAAAAGCAGCTGAGCCTGGTTTCTTCAGCCCTTGAAGCTGCTGAGGCAGCGGGGTGGGTGTGTGGAGGGAGAGCCAGAGGGATGCATCTCTCCAGGTTATCCGAGGGCACTCACTACAGCAGGGCCAGTTGCATCACACAGATGAGTGGTTTTCCCCCATCTGGTTATTAGGATTTATTTCATTCCTTAAATTCCCACCAGTCTGCTGCAAAACAGGGTGGGTGAAACGTGGCCATCATCAGCTCCTGTGCTGGCGTTCTGTGCGTGCCCTGGAGTCAACCCTGGGGTTTGGGAAAATGAAGGTAAAATAAGAACAAAAATCAAAATAAAAGGGTTTTTCTGCCACAGAGTTCTCCTGGAAGTGGTGTTGGGAATGGATGAGTTATTCCCATGCCCCTGGGAATAACTCATCCACCTGTCATGGCTCCAGATGTGCATCCCTGGCTCCGTCAGTGATGGCTGTGTGTGGTCCAGCACTGCCTCAGCCAGGTGTGGAGTTACAAGAGCCATGAGCACACCCAGGAGGAACAATAACCTTGTCTTCAATGCTGAGTGGTGATGTTGAGCTGCTGGGAATGCTGCCCATGGGAGCTGAAGCCTGAGTGGCCTTTGGGTGTCTTTGGATGCTGTGCTCTGGTGTGGATGGGTGTGGGAAATGGGAATATGGTGGTGTGTCCCGTTGGGAAGTGGGTTATGTGGCACCTGCTGTGGTTCTTCTGTTTGGGTTTTTGGGAGGGTGAGGCAGCACCTGGGGATACCAGGGCTGCTCTGGCACCTCTCCTGGCATCTCCCTTGGCAGAGGAGTAGGGAAATTGTGGCTCTGGAGCAATTCAGTTCAAGGCAGGGCTTTGCCAGGAGTGGCAAAGGGATTTGTCCAGCTGCTGTGCTGGTTTCTCTTGGATGTATTACCACTGGATGTAATCCCAGTGGTTCCCACATGGGAGAGGAGGGTGAGGGTGGCTGTGGTGATGCTTTGGCTGGGAGCTGAGCAGTGGCACCTTGGGGTGAAGGTGCCCCCCGTGGGTTTGGGTCTGGGAGGTGGTGGGGGTCACTGGGCAGCGTGTCCAGCTCTCTCCAGTGGTTTGGGACTGGCTGGGATTTGCTCAGGCCCTCTGGCCTCACAGTGTGGCACCCATCATCTCAGGGGTGTGACGTGTCTCTTGGAGGTCACTCCAACTCCCAAAGTAGGAAAAGTTGTTTGAGAGAGATAGTTTCCATTTTTCTATCTAACACTGTAAACTAACTGTAAAACTAACTGTATCTAACACTGTAAACTAATAGTAAAAGCAGTTTATACAGGTGTTAGTTGTGTTTCACCTAGGAATAGCTTGTTATGCTAATGAACTGCTCTCCCTAGGATTGTTTTCACATGGGAACTTGCAAAGGGCTAGCCTGACAAGGAGAGCAGGCTTGATTTTTTGAAGCCTTTCTTTCTGATTTTCCCACTTTACAGCAGCAGGGTGGCTTGTGGCTCATGGCTTGGCTGGATCCTGCATGGATTGGGCTGGGTCAGGACTTGTCACTGCCCAAGCACATCCCACAGCCAGGCTGAGGAGATGTCTTGGGGCTCTTGGCAGGGCTTCCTGTGCAGCCACAGCCAGGTTGGCAATGAGGCCATGGCCAGCTTGGGAATGCAACCACAGTTTGGGAATGCAACCACAACGAGGTTGGGAATGAAACCATGTCCAGGTTGGGAATGGAACCACAACCAGGCTGGGAGTGAGCCATGTTGTCCTGTGAGTTTGGAAGTGCCACTGGGCAAGGCTGGGTGTGTTGGCCATCTCCAGGCTTGGACTTACAAGGATATTTGTTTGGGTTTCCCTAAGGAAAGCAGCCCCACGTTGCTGGGAAGTGCTGAGCCTCAGCTGGATGTACTTTGGAGGTTCCCCTCAGGGTACAGCAGGGCTGGCCCTGGCCAGGCTGGGGTCCTGTTCCCAGCCCAGAGCAGCGTGGGCAGGGCTGTCTGTGCATCCCTGTGCGGTCATGGCTCTGCAGAGGCTCCTTTCAGGAGGTTTCCTTGGAAACCTGACAGCCAGCATGAGGAGGGAGCATTCCAGAGAGAGCCTCAGCCCCAGTGGTGACCAGGGCACAGCGAGGGGAAATGGCTCTCCCTGGGGCTGAGCTGCCCTGGCTCGGTGTGGGGAGGTGGGATGCTTTGGGAAGCTGTCACAGCTGCTGTCTGGTTCCCAGGGAGGCTTTTCCCTCTGCTGTGAGGTGCCTGCAGCCCCTAACCCAGGGCTTTGTCTTTGCAGGAGCAGGAAGATCCAGATCCGAAACATCCCTCCCCACCTACAGTGGGAGGTAAGAAGTGGCTGATCCCAAAAATCCCAAAACCATCCTGTCCATCTCCTTCTGCAGCAGCATGAGCTGTGCTGCTGGAGCACATGGCCTGCACGTGGGCCACCCTTTACCTTCCCAGTAACCTCAGGAGGGAGCCTGGACTGGGCTCCAGCTCCTGCCTGCTTTGGTGGCAGGGCTGGGGGCCAGCTTGGAGTGCTGGGTCAGCTCTGGGATGATGGATGATAATGGCTGCAGGTGGGTGGTGCTGGAGGGTGTTTGTGGGTGGAGTGGGCTCCTCCCCTGCCTGCCTGGGGCCTCACCTGCCCTGTTTGCTGCTCTGTCCCCAGGTGCTGGATGGCCTCTTAGCTCAGTATGGCACAGTGGAGAATGTAGAGCAAGGTAAGATGGCCCAGCGTGGTCCTCATCCCTGCAAAATTCCCAGTGCTGCTCCCCAGCTCTGCCCAGGCCACAGGAAGCCCACTGGGATGAAGCCTAGTTGGATAACCAGACCAGCAGCACTGGTCTGAAATGGGTTTTGGACACAAACCCTGCTGGTGGAGGTGGGGACACCTGTCCAGTGGTGGGATGATGTGGGCCATCCATCCACCACCCCTGGGAGTGCTTCTGGTCCCTGAAATGTTGAAAAAACCTATTATCCCTGCAAGCAAAAATGAGCTGAGTGTAGCTTGGGATCCACTGGTGTGTCAGGTTTGTCCAGCCTGGGATCCAGCCTTGGATCCAGCCCAGTCCTTGTGCTGGAGGAAAAACACAGGGTGCCCAGGCATGCCGTGGGACAGGCATGTTCCTCCTCCCATCCCAGCTGCATCCCCCCCTCTTTACAGCCCCAGTAAACACTGAGCAGTGGTGACACCTCTCTCATCCCTGCTCCAACTCTGCTTCTCTTGCTCCCACAGTGAACACAGACACAGAAACTGCCGTTGTCAACGTGACCTACGCCACCAAGGAGGAGGCAAAAGTGTGAGTGGGGTTTGGTTTGGTTTGGTTTGGTTTGCCCATGATTTCACACCACACCAGCCTTCCCAAGGAATTCCAGGTATCTTCCAGGCTTCTCTAAGCTGTCCCATCACTGGGCTGTCCTCTGCCTTCTCCCCTGGCATGGCAGATGGGGTAGTACAGATTGTTTCAGAAGTGGAAGCATGGTTCCAAACAATTATTTTTTTCCAGTCTTGTAGAGACCTCAGCCCTGTGCTGGACACCAGCCAGTAAGTAGTGAGCTTATTATTATTAGTAGCCAGGGCATTTTTTATATGGTCTAGATCCCAGGCCACAAAGAGCCTTTGTGAGTCCATTTGTTGATGGATGTTCTGCCAGATTCCCATCTGAGCTGACCCATTGTGGAGCTGGATAAGCCAGGACAGAGATGGGGACAGTGGTCTGCTGGTCCTGGAGGGCAGAGGAGAATCCTTCTGGTGCCTCCAGCCTGGCTGGATGTGCTGTGGAACACAGATAAACATGACATGAGTGTCTTAGATCATGGGCCCACAATGATCACTGAGTCCAAATCCTGGTCCTGCACAGGACAGCCCCAAAAATCCCAGCATGGTCTTGGGAGTTGTGGCAATAAAGGAAGACAGAGTTTCCCCAGCACAGCAGTGCTTAATGCTTTGGGGTAAGAGGCTTTTTTGGACTTAAGAAAGGGATGGTGGAGCTGCAGAAGTCCTCAGAGGATGTGGAATTCAGGCCTGGCAAGGAGCTGCAAGGATCTGTCAGCAGTGGGATGTGGTAGGAGCAGGGAAAGCTGGAGCCCAGCAGGGTCATGGCAGATGCCAAACATCACAGCTGAGGAGGGGCTTGGGGGATGAGGAGTCCAGGTGCTGCCTCCAAATCTCACCCAGCTGGGAAGGGAGTTCCCAACAGAGGGGGCTGGGGGCACCACGTGCTGCATCCTCCTCCCTGGAGCAGTGATGGTGGCTCAGAGCTGCTCTGTCACCTTTGCCATGTCCAGAGAGCCCGTGAGACTGTCCCCATGCTGTGTGGTGGCTCCAGGTGAAGGGACAGGTGCCTGGGCTGCCATCCCACCTCTGCTGGGAGGAAAAGTCATGTGCCAGCTTTGGCAGGACCCACGTGGAGGGGAATGATGTCCCACCAGGTTATGGGGCTTGCTCCTGGTGGGAAAAGTGTGGGGCTGTGGCTTCCCATGGCCACATTCTCCAGAGTGGGGAGGGAGGAAGATGCAAGTTAAGAACCATGTTCTGCATGAGGTGGGGGTGCTGGAGGTATCCTGGGGAGCCCCTCAGCACCCCCTGCACCTCCCTGCCTTGCAGAGCAATAGAGAAGCTGAGCGACCAGCAGTTTGAGAACTATTCCTTCAAGATTTCCTACATCCCGGATGAAGAGGTGAGCTCCCCTCCGCCCCCCCAGCGATCCCGCCGCGGGGGCCACTCTTCCAGGGAGCGGGGCTCCTCCCCAGGGGGCTCCTCACAGCCCAAACAGCTCGAGTTCCCACTGAGGATGCTGGTGCCCACGCAGTTTGTTGGTGCGATCATAGGAAAGGAGGGCTTGACCATAAAGAACCTTACTAAGCAAACCCAGTCCAAGTAAGTACTTCCAATGGTTTTGTTTCCTTCCCTAGGGTGCTGTAGGTCCCAGCTCGGGTTCTCCGTGCACTGGGGGGCTTTGGAGTGCCAGCCACTGCTGGTTTCTCGGGGTGGTGGCAGAGCTCAGGTGCTGAACCATTCCTGCTGGCCAGGGGGGTCTGGGTGCTGCAGGAGGGGGATGCACACTGGAAAAAGGCCTGGAATGAGTTCCTAAAGCCTCATGAGAACAGCTTTATGGGATGAGGCTTTAGGGAGAAATGGCAAGTTTGGGGATCAAATCCTAAAGGTGAATCCTCAGTGCAGTGGTCTTGGTTCTTATGGGATTCGCTCATTCTGCAGCATCCCATATGGGCTAGAGATGTTGAGGGGAAAGGGACACTGTGGGAGCACTGCTACGAGAAGGATGGGCTTTTGTAACTGTGTGAAGCCTTTTTTAGCTATTAACGTGTTTATTTTTGAACTAAAAAAGGAAAAAAACAAAAAAAGTGGGGTTGTCTTGCCAAAGTTTTCCATGTTTCTCTTGTTGCTATTCTCCTGATCTCACCGCTCATTCTCTGCATGGTTTTCCTGCATGGTTTGTTCCTGCCCAGGTGTGTTTGTGTTTAACCCCAAGCTGTCTTCTCCTGTGCTCATCATCCTGAACCTGGTGATCCCATGGGACGTAGGAGTCCTGTCCCAGAGCATCCTAGTTCTCAGAGGAGTTTTTAGAGGCAAATCTTTGGTAGTAGTGTGGCTGGAGGTAGAAGGAGGAGCCAAACCCTGGTGCTGGGTTGGCAGGAGGAGGTTTGTATGGAAAGGGGGCAGAGGAGTAGGGAGAGGAGCTCTTGGAGCCTGGCTTGCTCACCTGGTAGCCTGGTGAGCAGATCCTGGTTGGCTGCAAGCCCTTCTCCAGGTGAGTGCTGGTGGGATGAGCAGCAGGTGTAGCTGTGTCCTCACCACCCAAGAACAGAAGTTGCCCTTTCCAAGCCCTGAGCCTAGCAAGGAAGGTGGGAAGGTGCCAGTTTCTCCCAGCCATGAAACCAAACGCTGTTGCTTGGAGCAGTTTCTGCCACTGAATTGTCCCTCCTGGTGGGGTGGCTCCGTGTGCCTGCCCTGAAGATCCGGGCCATGGAGGAAGGTCCTGCTCAGTGCTCTGCCCTCTCCTGCCCTGCCTGCAGTGAGGCACTGCCTCTGCTTAGGCTTGGGCGAAGGGAACCCTCAGGAATCCATCCCAGGCAGCCACAGGAGCCCCTGTCCTTCAGTCTGGGTGTCATCCCACACTCTGTCCCTGCCCAGGCCACCCTCATCTGCCGGTGATGGTCCAAGGGTGACATCCTGTTGCCCGGCCCCTGCTCCTCCCCAGAGCGATGCTGGCATCTGGATTCCTCTGCTCACGTTGGATTTCACCCCTGGTTCCACACACAGAGATCCCAAAGGTGCTTCTGAGCCCCAGGAGGCAAAACTGTGCCCAGGCTGAGCTGTGTTTTTCCATGAAGAAGCCCAGACCAAGAGCCCACCCCAGCAGGTGACCTTCCACAGCCCTTGGAGCTCCATGAAGAGAAGATCCTGGCTACCCAGCAGCCTTGGCACTGGGATAACCCTACAGGCACACTGTGTTGTCCACCTGGAGAGGGCTGTCCCTCATGACAGCCACTCCTGAAGCATTCCCAGCCCCCTGTAAGGTCTCTTGGAGGCTTTTCCTGCTGCACCATTGGCAAACCCTGTCCCCCCAGCCCTGGTCATCCCTCCCTGCAGCACCTGCTGATGGGGTGAAGGTACTCAAAGTCCCCTTCTCCATCCTCCTGTTGGACTGGAGCAGTTCAGCAGTGGCACTGGGATGTGCTGGGAACTCCAGAGCTCTCCCTTCCCCAGCTCTCTGGGCTGAGATGTGCCTGAAAGCAGTGACCCCTTCCTGGCATCTTCTCTCTGGCAAGTGAGCTCGTGCCCACACATCCAGACATGGGATGTGTCTTCTGTGCTCATCATCCTGCACCTGGTGATCCCATGGGATGGGTTGGTCAGCCAGGAACCTGCCTTGTGCCCCTTTCTGAGGCTTGTCCAAGGTCCTCGTCACCTCGGTGCCTCCATTCAGCACTTCCCTGGCACTTGGTCCCTCTCTGGCACGAAGGCTCAGCCGTGTTCTCCTCTCCACCAGCCTCAGCTGCTGCATGGCTCCCATCTGTGGGGTTTGTTGGGATTCCTCATCAATTCCCCCTACCTTGGGATCATCAGCCTGGTGTGTCATTGCCACATGTGGCCATCATGATGTGTTCACCCTATCCCCATCAAAGAGGTGGCAGCAAGTGTCCCTGTACCTGCTGGGAACGGATCCTCCAGGCCAGCCTGAGGGAGCTCCATGGCTGGGAGCACCAGCTGAAGCCACGGGAGATCTGGAGAGGTGGAGCCTACAAAGGGAATCATGCTGTCTTCCCTCCCTCTTCAGTGCTTGGATGGAACCACTCTGGGTCCCTTTGGAGCGGACAGGGTTGGCCCTGCCCTTCTCCCAGGGAAGGCTCTCCTAGCTGCTCCCCTTCCACCGTCCATGTTCCAGCATGCTGGTTCTTGAAGAATTGACCTGTACAAACCCACCTGGACCCCAGCATGGCACCGTGTAGTGACTCTGCCCCGCAGCCCTTGGCCTGGCACGTGCAGCAGTGCCCTGGATGATCCCATCGGGACAGGACCTCGCGGACGTGGCCAGAGGGGACCCGAGTGCTGGCAGCACTCCACAGTGGCTGAGCTGCCACTTCCACACCTGCTCGGAAGATCTGGCCCTGGCTGCAGCAGTGGCAGGGACACCAAGGTGGTGACCCATGGCAGGATGGCCGCACGGCGTCACCCTCCGGCGGGAAGAGCGGAGAAGACACAAGGGCTCCTCCCCCTGTTGCCCAAGGTCGAGGTGCGGGAGTCTCCTACCCTGCTTTCCTCTCTCCCTCTCTCTCAGGGCTTTGCCAGGTACGGTTGGGCGTGAGGAGCGAGCTGGAGGCCGTGCCTCCTCCCGCCATGAGCTGAGGGAGGAGCAGAGGAGTAGAGCACGGTCCCTGCCGCTGCGCACGGGAGCCTGCTGGTCCCCCCGCGAAGGGCGTGAGTACCAGCGCTGTTGTTGCCGGGTGCCTCCGTGTCGGGACAGACAGACGCTGCCCAGGGGTAAGTGCTCTCTGTGCCCAAGGACGTGCTCGCTGCACGGCCTCGGGTGTTGTGCAGAGAGAGGCGGAGCTCGGCAGGGCCTCTGATCGCGTCTCCTGCTCCAAGCGGGGCTGGCGGCAGAGATGATGATGATGATGATGATGATGATAGACCAGGTTGCTCAGGGTTTTTGTCCAGTGGAGGATTTGTTCTGCCCCCTCTATGCATTGGTTGATGTTGTGACACCCCTCAGCTTCCAGGACCTCGGGTCCTACAGGCGAACGCGGTCCAAATCCGATCCGAACCGCCCGAAACCAAACGCTGCCTGGGCTTGCGTGAGCCAGGTGCTGGTAGATGCAGCTGACAGCCAGGTTCACCCCACAGCTTGAGCAAGTGTTGAAACGAGTTTTTCTCAGCTCCTGAGCTCTCAAAACCCTCCATGTGACCCCAGACCCATCTGAGGGGCTCCTCTCTGCTGGTTGTTTCGCCGCAGGGTTGACATCCATCGGAAGGAGAACGCCGGCGCTGCCGAGAAGCCCATCACCATCCACGCCACGCCAGAGGGGTGCTCGGAAGCGTGTCGCATGATCCTGGACATCATGCAGAAGGAGGCTGATGAAACGAAATCGTGAGTGCTCCTGGCTCAGCCACAGTGTGGTGGGACACCGTGGTGGTGGTCCTTCTTTCCAACACATCCTTAGCACCTGTGGCTGGAGATTTCTGTGTTGCCTGATTGGCTGGACCTTTAGATTTGATTTTTTTTCTTAATCCATTTTAGAGCAGAAGAGATTCCCTTGAAAATACTGGCACACAACAGCCTGGTGGGGAGGTTGATTGGCAAGGAGGGCCGCAACCTCAAGAAGATTGAGCATGACACGGGCACAAAGATCACCATCTCCCCGTAAGTTCCTGTGACAGGACTGGGGGGTATGGTGAGACAGCAGGGTTAGAGGGAATATTGGGAAGGAATTGTTCCCAGTTGTGAGGGTGGTAGATTGCCCAGAAAAGCTGTGACTGCTCCATCCCTGGAGATGTTGCAGGCCAGGTTGGACAGGGCTTGGAGCAATCGGGTCTAGTGGGAGGTGTCCCTGCCCATGGCAGGGGATGGAAGTGGATGCGCTTTCACGTCCCTTCCAACCCACACCATTCCATGATTCCATGATTCAGTGGAGTCCTGGTGAACACCAGGACACCCCATTCTGCCCACCATGGTGCAAGCAGTGCTGCAGCTGGAAAACAGAGCAGCTATGCCCTCCCGTGTGCATTCCCTATCCCGGGTGGACGTTCCTCATCCCAGGTGTTGGGCAGGGAGAGGGCGCGTGGCTCTCACTCTGTCCCGTGGGGAGCCCTCAGCTGTGATTTGAGTTCTCCTGGGGTTTTGCTTGACTTGAAGAAGGGATGTGACCGTGTCCCTGGATTTTCCCGTGGGGCAGCTTGCAGGACCTGACCATCTACAACCCCGAGCGCACCATCACGGTGAAGGGCAGCACGGAGGCCTGCTCCAACGCCGAGGTGGAGATCATGAAGAAGCTGCGCGAGGCCTACGAGAGCGACGTGGTGGCCGTCAACGTAAGCCCAGCCCTGCCCATGCCTGCTCCACTGCACAAAAATTCACAGTGGAGGTTGATATGTTACAAGAGGTGTTGAGAAGCCCAGTACTCTTCCACCTCTCACACCTTTCTCCGTGTCTTTCCTTTCCCAGCAACAGGCCAACCTGATCCCAGGGCTGAACCTCAGCGCTTTGGGCATCTTCTCCACAGGGCTGTCCATGCTGCCGTCCACCCCCGGGGCCCGGGGGGCTGCAGCTGCCACCCCCTACCACCCCTTTGCAGTAAGTGTGGCGTGTTCCTGGTGCCTGGAGCTGTTGGGTTTGGGTGGACGCTGGAGCTGTAGGAGCCACCTCATAGGGAGCTCTGACTCTCATTTTGGGGAGGATGCTCAGTGCAGCAGCAAAGTGGAGAAGACAGGGAATGAAGGTGGCAACCACCAAGAAGATCAGCTGCATCCCTGGGTTGTGCTGCATCCCTGGGTTGTGCTGAGCTGGGTTCCACCAGTGTTTAAGGACTGGCTGTGTCCCAAGGGTGCTGCTCTCTGAAGAGAGCATGGAAAAACCATGTAGGTGGTCTTCAGTCCTGACCCCAAGCCCACCACTGTCCTGAGGTGACAGTGGGCAGGGATGGTGCAGTGCCAGGAGAACAGGATGGCCAAGGTGCTGGTGGAGAAGGTCCATCCCAGGTCACTCAGGCACCGTGGGCTACCTCCATTAGTCCCTAAGTAATTCATTCTAAGCTGTGGGTTAATTTACCTGTGCTGTTTTCTTTCCCTGCAATGCCAGCAGCAGAGCGGGCGGAGGAGGACGGTGAGTGCTGGGAGGATGTGGGGGGTGTGTGGTGGCTCTGGAGGGCTCCAGGAGGGTTGGTTGGTCACTCTCAGCCTGTGGAGGGAGGGTGCTGTGCCTGTATCCACAGTCTTTGGGAGACAGCTGTGGGAATTATTTATGTGGGGTGCGATGGAGAGGAGCGTGACAGGTCTCCTGAGGGGCAGTGCTTGGTGTGGGGTTCTTTGTGTGGCCTTCTTCAAGCCCCCTGGTGAGGCCAGAAGGAGATCTTTTTTTCTGATACAAATATTAGCAGGACAAAGCCAGAAAAGCAGCAGTGAGAAGGGGCTGGGGTTAACTGGGAGCTCCCATCCCCATCCCAGCCTCGTGCTGTGCCATAGGCACAGGATCTGGGCTGCAGCTCATCCTTGGATGTGCCTGTGGTCACTGTGTTCCTCCTCCTGGTGGTGACACACTCCCCATGTCAGGGTGGGGGTGTGGGAATGGGCTGGCACCTTGAGGACATCATTAATGTCACTGCCCCTCATTTTCTCTCCCACCACAGGGCTCCTCAGCCTATCTGTCGAGTCTGTACGGAGCCCCCCCAGCTGGAGCCTTCCCCCATCAGCACCCCGTAAGTTTCCCTTCCCCCAAAGTGCCCTGGCACCTCCTGCCATGAGGTTTTCCCTTGGGCACCTTGTGGGAGGGCAGGACCACAACTTGACTCAACAGAACCCAACCAACCCAACCCACCCAACCCAACCCAGCCCACCAGCTCTTCAAGGCTGGAATGCTGGCAGGGGGAAGCAGCCCCCTGGCCCAGCTGTTCCCCTGACCCTCTGGCTCTTCCTGCCCTTTCCAGCTGCCGGAACAGGAGGTTGTGAACTTGTTCATCCCAACACAGGCAGTGGGGGCCATCATTGGGAAGAAGGGGCAGCACATCAAGCAGCTGGCACGGTTTGCTGGTGCCTCCATCAAGGTGAGCAGGAATGAGGGGCTGGGTCAGGGCTTTGTGCCTGAGCTTTCCCCTTCCTACTGCTGAGGGCAGAGAAGGGAGCCCTTGGTGAATGGTTTTGCTCCCCAGATGAGCAGAAACCCAGTCCTGCAGCATCCTGATTGTCACCACTGCTCGGGTAGGGGGGTTTCTCTGCATGGGGGGTGTCCCACACAGGGGAGGTCTTGCCCGAGGAGGGGTCACACTCACACTCACACTCCTTCCCATCCTTTGCAGATTGCCCCAGCAGAAGGTCCCGATGCCAGCGAGCGCATGGTGATCATCACGGGGCCACCTGAGGCTCAGTTCAAGGTACAATGGCCACAGGGTGGGGGCTGGCTTGGGGACGTGGGCAAGGGGAGAGCATCCCTTTGGTCCCCACTGTGTCAGGGGGCGCTTCTAGCTTGGAACCACAGTTTTGGGACCACATCATTGCCTGTGGGAATGAAGGGCACAGCAGGCCGCCTCCAGGATGCTGCCCACCACCTCTGTGTCCCTTTTGTGCCCTCTCCAGGCCCAGGGGCGAATATTTGGGAAGCTGAAAGAGGAGAACTTCTTTAACCCGAAAGAAGAAGTGAAGCTCGAAGCACACATCAAGGTGCCTTCCTTCGCCGCCGGCCGTGTCATCGGCAAAGGTGGCAAGACGGTAGGTGGGGGTGTGTGGGACCCCACCTGGCCTGGGAATAGAGGGCTGGACATCCCTTATCCATGCCCTATCCATCCCATCACCTCTGGCCGGGTGCTCTGTGCTATCAGTGATGTCTCAGTCCCAGCCCCATGTCCTGGGGGTGGCTCTTGGATGGCCATCCCAAGGGGACGGGGTGTGAGCAGCCTGGTGCCACGTCCTGGCTCAGAGCTGGGGTGGCACCAGCAGTGGAGGATTTTGGCTCTTTCCCAGCAAAACCTGGATCTCTGTTGATTGCTCAGGTGAATGAACTGCAGAACTTAACGAGTGCAGAAGTCATCGTGCCGCGAGACCAAACCCCGGATGAGAACGAGGAGGTCGTTGTCAAAATCATTGGGCATTTCTTTGCCAGTCAGGTAAGGTTTGGCCAAGGCTCTCCCAACAATCCCACTTTGAGGAAGGCCACCAAGCACAGTGTCCCCTGAGCTGCTCTGAGTGGTTTCTATGCACCCAGGATGCACTGAAGGGGGTTTTTTCTATGCACCCAGGATGCACTGAAGGGGTTTTGGCTGCATTAAATCTGAAGATTGGCTCGATTCAGCCAAAATCTGTGCCTTGGACACGGGGTGGGAATGGCTTCTGCATCCTGCTTGGGTGCATCTAACCAGGCTGGGTTCATGATTGTGAGGGCGTGGTGACCCCCCAAAATCTTGAGTGATTAAAAAGCCAAACCTTTGCTTTGGCAAAGCAAAGGTATCACAGAATCACTTACGTGCTTGGCCTGGTGTTAAAAGTCTATAGAGTTGTGGTGCTGTTGTGCTTGGGGGGGGCTCAGCTCAGGTGTTTCTGCCCTCATTTCTTGCCTGCTTCCCAGACTGCCCAGCACAGGATCAGGGAAATCGTGCAGCAGGTGAAGCAGCAGGAGCACAAACACGCTCAGGGAGTGATGGAAAAACAAACCAAACCTTTGCTTTAGCACATCCTCACGTATCACAGAATCACTTACGTGCTTGGCCTGGTGTTGGTATCTGTAGGGTTGGTGGGGGCTCAGCTCTGTTTTTTGCCCTCTTCCCAGACTGCCCAGCGCAAGATCAGGGAAATCGTGCAGCAGGTGAAGCAGCAGGAGCACAAACACGCTCAGGGAGCCCCGGCCTCGCAGCACAGCAAGTGAGGCTCCCGCCAGCACCGCCCGACGAATGTAACCCCCCGCCGCCACCGCCGGCCCCCAGCAGGTCAGGGGACAAACCAAAGACCCCCGAGCCCCCCGGCTGGCAGCCCGGGGCACGGGGGGCTCTCTCCAGCCCGCAGCTTCCGCCTTACTCCACCGCCTCCCGCGCCGCTCCCCCGCCAGGCAGTCGGACTAACACAGGCAGACAGAGGTGGTTTTTAGTTTGGAATTCTCCCCAAACCTGCCCCTTCCACACCCGAAGAGCACACCCGGCCTGGGGGGGCCGCGGCGCTCATTAATTTAGAATTAATATATCAGTAACGGAACTAACGGCGATTTTTAAGTTTTGTAAGATTTTATTTTTTAACTCACTTTTTAAGAATTTTTTGGGGGAGGGGGGCTGTTTGTTTTTAGCAAAAGCAGGCTTTTCTAGGGGTTTAATGGCAGGAGCTGGTTCATTGGTTCTCTAATGCACCGTAGAGCAGAGCTGTAGGATCGCCAGCAGGGAAAAAAAATACTAAATAAGTGTTAAAAAGCAATTTCTGAAGGGTTTTGAGAAGAGCAGGGCCTGTTGGAGCCAAGAAGATTCCTCATGTAGGAATTGTTCCTCTCCTTCACACACCCTTTCCTCTTGGCTTTGGACTCCAAAAGCGGGCTTTGTATCTGTTCTGTCGCCCCTTTCTGTCTGTCTGTCCTCTCTCCATCACTGCCCAGCACTGACATCCCTGGAGAATGATGGGCAGCACCAGCCCTGCCCGCTTTGGACTGGGATCTTTGGGGAAAAGATCCCTATTGCAGGGAGAGGAGGGGGAAATGGGTGAAAAAACCAGAGTTACAAGAGGTTGTCAGCCCAGGGCTGGAAAACCCAACCAGCAAAATTGGCTTCAAATGAAAAAAATAACCCAAATAACCCTCCCAACACACACACACACACAGAGAAAAACTACCTCAGGTTTTCGTACCTCAGCACCTTGCGCTTGTGTTGCCCTTTTAGAGATTTTTGTATGCCTTGTAAAACTGATAGTTGGAGCATTTTTTTATTTTTGTAATAAAAAAAAATCGAGTTGGAAAAATTATCTCGACCAAGTCAGCTGCGAGGTGGAAGAAGGAAACCATCCCCCGTGTCCCAGAGCTCTTCCGTAGTCTCCTGCAAGCCAAGAGCCAGTGGCTATTCCTTCGGAGAAAGCTTGAGAAATGGTTAAAAAGAACAGAAAAAAAAAAGGGAAAAATAAAGCCAAACACAGTAAAAAAAAAGGGTTTAAACAAATCCAAGTGATGGATGGAAGCGGTGAAAGCCGACGGGCAGAGCAGGGATGGGAGCTGAGGTACCAGCGCCGCTCCCGTGGGCTGCGAATCCGCGAATTTTCCTCTACTGCAAAATGTTCTGTGAAAACCAACCTGAGACACCAACAAAGAGAAATATATCCAGCTAACCAGAGCCTGAGCCTGCTCTCCGTTGCTTTCTTTGGGGTTCCTTGTGGTGGTCACGGCTGGGAGTTCCTCCCTGGTGCCCAGTTCCCTGCTGCCAGGGAGGGAAGGGCTGGATGGGGGTTGTAGGCAGTGCCAGGGGTAGTTTTACCCTGGGAACTGGGACATGTTGCCATCACAAAGCCACCTCTCCCTCCCTGCACGTCCCTGGATGGAACATCCAGTGGGGAAAGGCACCAAATGGGGCTAGGATGCTGACAGGTGGCACAATGAGGCTCCAGAGCCAGGCTCTTCCCTCCCACACCTCCAGCACTGGGAATGTTGCTCTGGTGGCACCTGGGACAGTCAAAACTGCAGCCCCAAACAGGAGGAACCAAAGGGAAGGGGGAAAGGACACCTCAAACACTCCCACCTGCTGCATCCTCATGCTCAGATCTTCTGCACCCTCAGGGAAGATTAATTATCCCTGATTAATTATTTGTAAGGATAAAACACAAGTGTCTTTGGAACTGTTCATTCTTGGGAGAATCTGCCCTGAGGTTGTGGCAGATTGAACCAATCACTGAAAGCAAAGACAAAGCCCCTCTGCAAGGATCTTGTGGGTCTTGGGGTCAGGAGGAACACAGATGCCCCCAGGGCCACCAGGAGATGAGACAGCCCCTGTTCTTCTTCAGATGGGGAGCAAGTTAAAAACCACACAGAGACAGCAGATCAGTTTTCAATTAAAAAATAAATTACTCTATTAAGTAACCTCCCATACAATAAGGCTCTTACATAAGTTAATATTTATCTTACCTAAACAATAAGAAATAAATACTACTCTTTTACAGAACAGTGTTTTCCTAACAGTGCATGTCTCCCAGCAGCTGCTGATGGATTATTTCCCACACCATCTTCCTGCGGAAATAAGGCATGTGTTCCTGAAAAGAAACAGGAAAAATCCATCACATAGGAAGCCAGGGAAGAAAGAGGCAGGAAATCTTCATTAACACCCAGGGAATTCTTGAGTGGGAAGCTGCTTTTGAGCACCTGCCAGTTGGGTACAAGGTGGGTTTCACACCAGGGTGACACAACAAACACCCACTTTTCTCTACAGGGACATTTAAATATCACCACATTGGCAAATAATTATTGGCAAAAAAAAACAGGGGGAAGTTTTCCAAGGGGGAAACCTATTTCACCAAGAGCTACTAAGGCCAGATATCCCAAACCACTGGCTGCAGCATCCCGGCACTGGAATGAGCTGGTCTTTAAGGTCCATTCCAACCCAAACCACCCTGGGATCCCACAATTCCATGATTTTGCCCAAGAGGCAGACACCAGACATGAGGAACAACCCTCAGCCCCTGCCCCAGCTGCTGAGCAGCTTCCCTGGCTCCCACATGGGTGTGGGAAAGGCTGGAGCTGTTTACACCCCCTCTCACCGGGGTGAAGATGATGGGTTTGTCTCTGGAGATGAAATCGGCAAATTTGCAAACAAAAACTCCACAGTCATTTCCATTACTTTGTTGAGGGATTTCCTGAGGAATACAAAAACATGGAGAATTGTTATCTGTCTTGAAAGAGCAGCAATTTGGTTGTAGCACACATTTTACCCACACCTACTCCTGAAAACCTATTTCCATAATCCATATACCACTCCCAAACCCAAGAACAGTCCCAGTTAACTGCACATCATCTCCCTCTGCTTGCCTGGGAAGTGTTAAATCCTCTGTGACAGGAGTTCTAGCTCCCATTCCAAATCCAGGCATTGCTCCCATACCTCTGTGCCCATGCTGTGAAGAGTCCACTCAGAAGCAGTCAATTCAATGTTTCTTTTTTCCCTGCTTTCCTCTTCCAGGTATTTTCTGTTGAAAACACACAAAAATCACTCTTCATCTCCCTGATTTAGGGCAGCAGCAACAACAACAACAAAAACTGTTGAAAGGTGTCAGAAAGATAAATTGCAGTGAAATGCCAGAGGATCCTCACAGCAGAGGGTTTAAGGAATGTGGAGGGAAAATTCCAATCTTAGACACACAGTGAGGGCTGTGAGCAGGGCTCCCCAGGGCCCAGCCCTCTGAAATGTCTTTATCCATGACCTGGATGAGGGGATTGGGGCACCCTCAGTGCCTTTGTAGGTGACACCAAGCTGGGTGGGAGTGTGGGGGGCAGGAAGGCTCTGCACAGGGCTCTGGGCTGGTGACAAGGGGAGGATCAGTCATGGCATGGGCTCAGTGATCCTGGAGGGCTTTTCCAAACCTCAGTGATTCTGGGATTTGTCTCTCACCCTACTAAGCTGCTGGATGAAGGGTTTTTAGTGACAAAGACATGTCAGGATGTGCAGCACCTCTGACACTCTGGAGGATTCAAAACACTGAGCAGAACACCAGAGGTACAAAATGAGGAGCACCATGGAACAGGGTAGAAACACTTCACACGGGGAGGGGAAAAGGCCTCAAAAACAACCAGAAGAGGTAAAAAAGCAAAAGCAGCTACTCACAAGACAGTTTTACAAATGTGGTCTCCTTTCTGTCCCAAGGAGTCAAAGTATTTGATGGTTTTCTCTCGGAGGTCTACGACCTGGGGTTAAAAGGTGACTTAGACAAAGCACACCCCAAACACTAAAGGACTTTGCTTGCTAGTTTTGTTCTCCTCATCCCCTAAATAAAAAGCCAGTTTGACTCACCAGCAGTGTCCAGTGAATTCTGAGGTGAATAGGCACCAAGATGACATCATGCTCAAAGATATCCACACCTTTAGTCCATTTCTTTACTCCCTTGTGGCTTGTAGAGCTTAGCTTGGAATAAAAGAAGGTATTAAAAGCATAGACTGCTGGATATCCTTCCTTCTTGCTTCTTTCCACCAGAAGACCCATGTAGAAATTCATTATCTGGAACAGAGAGAGGCAAAGTGAGAGGTGAAATAAGACACTAAATTAAAAAGACAGCAACCTGTCCTTGCTGGCCACCCCTGAGCTGAGAAAACTCCAGCTTGGCAGCTTTTGCTCCCAAAATTTCACACTGGAGGACTTGTGCTGCTGGTTAAAGCCCCCACACCCACTCTGATAACCCAGACTGACTCCTGGGAGCTGCATCATCCAAGTGAAAGCTTCCAGAAACAGCAGCCCACACAGTACCCAAAATAAGGAGTGCACAGCTATTTCTGGGCTCTGCAGTGGAGCTCCTGGAAGACTCCTGTGCCCAGGGAGGGGGGATTTCCCAGGAAGTGCAGGATCCCATACCCTGTCGTTGAGCCAGCCCAGGGGCTGCAGGGTGCAGATGTCCTCACGGGTGACAGTGAGCTTGAAGGCCCTGCTCAGGATGTCCTCAGGCTCACCACTGTCAAAGGCAGCAGAGATCTCACTCTCCATGGCCTGGAACAAAGAATTCAGTGAGGAAGGGCTCATGGAACAGCACATGGAGCACACCAGCCCCTCAGAAGGCCTCCAAGTGCAGCTCCAGTGCCAGAGCAAGGAGCCTTGCAGGCTGAACCAGCCACAGCACTGGCTTGCAGCTGAGCACAGGTACCTCTGTCAGTGGAGCCAGATCATCTCCTGGCTTTTCTGGGCACGGCAGTGGCTCACTGTCCACAAAGAAGAGGTCTTTGGACAGGACAGGCGTCACATGGAACTGGAACAACTTTCTTTGGGGGACTTCGGCATCACGCTGCCCCTGCCAGGCACAAGGACAGAAATCAGAGAGAAGCACAAGGGGTTTGCTGGGGGACAGGGCAGAGAATCCTGCAAGACACTGCAAGGGGTTGTGTAAACACACCCCAGCAGCAATCCCAAAGTCACATTTGATTGGTAATTGCATTCCAGCTGTGCCCAGAGAGCCAGGGCTTCCCTTGGGCTTGGATTAACATCCCTAGCAAAGCCTCCACATGCACATATCAAGCTGAGATCAAGGTAAGTATTTCTGATTTCCACCCTTCACATTTTATTTTGGATCTCAATCCTGAGCAGAGGGGAGTTGTATTTTCCAGAAAACCAAGTGAAGGAGTGACTAACTCAAGCTTACCACTGAAGCAGCTCGTTTCTCTCGTTTTCCCTGTCCACGAGAATCTTCTGGTGGTGTGTAGTAACTGTGAGAAAAGAGAGAGAGAAGTAAGCTGGATATCCAAACTGCCCCGTGAAATTCTGTAAAATTCACCTTCTGCATAAGAAATGCTTTCTCAAGGCTGATTCTGACACATGACAGCATCTCAGTCTCCTTCCCCACTCCTTTTGTAGCAGCCAGACCAGGACAGATGAAAAGCTGGAAGCTTCACAAACTTTCTTCCACCATCAGGTGCCAAACTCCTTTTTTTCCCCCTCAGTTTTAATCTTTGGAAAACAGGAAAGCAACCAGCATTTCCTCTATCAAGTGCTTTGTGATTTCCTGGTGACAAATGCCACTCCACCAGTTATTTCCTCTCTTCCCTTGAGCTTAGGGGACAATGACAATTTAACTCAGGACAAATGCACAGCTCAATACAGTGCTTGTGTCTAAGGGGGAAAGAGAACAGTGACAAAATCCCCCCAAAAGCCCCCTTCCCTTCACTCCTGCACTCCCATCCTGCCACCACAGAGTCCACTGGACCCTGCTGAGGGACAGCAATGCTCCCTTTTTGATCCATTCCAACCCAAGGCATCCTGCAAGCCTCCAAAACTGCCTCAGTGCCCCCAGGTTTTACAAGCTC
The DNA here is from genome assembly GCA_024362935.1 of Setophaga petechia. Lineage (NCBI taxonomy): Eukaryota > Metazoa > Chordata > Aves > Passeriformes > Parulidae > Setophaga > Setophaga petechia. Next base: position 18,813,473 of record JANCRA010000018.1, read on the forward strand.
TCTACTCCTTTTGCTCAGGATCCACAGGAAATGCAAAGTCAGCTCATTAATGGTGTGGCAGAAAGACACTCAGGAGAAAAAACAGGTTCTGCAAACCCAAGGACAACCTGGCCTGTCACCCCCACTTCCTTCTCCCAAAAAACATCCAGCACACCCCACAGCTGCCCAGCTGGGACAGGGGAGCTGGATTTGAGGGACAACTGGCTGTGAGTAGTTCCTCAAACCAGTTGCTCCTCTCCCCCAGAACCGAGACACTGAACAGGACTGGGCTTCTGGAGGCTGACAGAGCCAAAAGAAACAAGAGCCATGGTTAGAAGAGACTCTCACCTGATCATGACACCTCTCTGAGGCAGCTGGGGGCTGAAAACATCCCCATGTTTGACACCTGCAGGGAAAAGCAGCAATATGAGAACAGCGAGGTGATTTCCCATTCCAGCAGCTGCACAGAGCTCTCAGTTTCTGGGTGACATCACAGAAATTTCATCAGCATTTTCAACTTACAAGTTCAAACCCTGGCACCTGCTCAGAAATCATTTTAACTGCCATATGATCATGTCACCAAGTCCAAGATATAAAAGAGTTAGTGATGAAAAAGTGTTTAAGTAATGAACAGGGAAAAAAAAAACCAAACTGGGGCAATATTAAACACACAAGTAATTACTTTACTTGTTTTGGAAGCTCTGTTTGTGTGGAAACAGTCCTGTCTAGCATTAAAAAGGGATTAAAGTGCACTCTGAGGGCGCAGAGTCAAATATCCCCCTCCCCTGGCACAAAAAAGCAGGTAAAACTAGTGCTACAACCTTCTCCTGTGCAGTGGGGTCACATCCAGCTACAAACTGCACAGTCACAGCTCCCAAATACCATTTCTAACCAGTTCTTCCTCTTCAGTAAAACCTCACAAACCCAGTTTAGCCAATAATGAGGAAAATGCCCTGTTTGGGCTGGATTTCTACCAACAGAGTGGAGCAGCCCTGGGGATACTCACTGGTCTTTTCTGGCACAGGTGGAGAGGCACCTCTGGGTTTTTGCTCTTTCAGGGGACTCCCAGTCATCCCTGGTTCCTTGGTTTGAACTCTTTGGTGTAGCAGAAGAAAAGGACAGAGTTTTTACAGGTGATTTGTTACCAGTGCACCTCAATTCACTGCAGAGCACACGGCTACTTGTACACAACTGGGTAAATGAAAGCAACAGAAATATATAAAGTAAAATTAGGCTGTTTAATCCTTAACAGAGCCATGCTGTCACTGGTTCCATGACAAGATGCAAAAGGCATTTTGAGGAGTTTACATCCAGAAGTTTGGCCACTTTCAGCTCAGACACACTGAACATACAAGAGTCAAATTTTCTGTCTTCACTACTCCAAAAGAGACTCAATCATTACATTTGATTCTGTCCAGAACCCTGAGAGTAGGAAAGATCAATTCTCCTCCCCTTCCACACACAACAAACTCACCACCAGAAAGTTAAGGGTTATTTGGCTCATAATTACTTGTTGAGTCTTGCTGAGTGTGGAGAAGTAAGTCTTCCAGAACATTTCTCTTTGAACAGACTCAAGAGCTCTTTGTATTTCTTATTTTCTGCTTGCTGAACATCCTTGCAGAAAGGAAAGAAAAAAGAGACTTCAGCAAGCATTCCCAGCCCTTCCTTTTGCCTCAGCCTAACTGTACAGGAACTCCACAGCTGCTTCATCCCAAAATGATCCCCTTCTCCCCACTTTACCTCCTCAGCAGCACACAGAGGCCTCCTGGTGCCACTGACTCCTGGACAGTGGGGACCTGGCTCCTTAATGGGGGGCCTGGGTGTGACAGGGCTCTCGGGAGCAGCTCGGATGTGGTTATTCTTGCTCAGGCTGCAAGCAACAAAGGCAGAAGAAATGGTGTTAAGAGACCATTCAAAGCTCCTGATTTATTAATTAGGTTTTAATTAACAACTCCTGATTCAAGGAGGCATTGCAGGCTGCCCAGGACCATGTTGGGGAGGGTTTTCCAACATCTCTCTAGGTGACTTGTAGCAGTAGCTGAACACTCTTAGAGGAAAAACATAAAAGGGTTTCCCAATGGAATTCCCTGGGGAAATGAAAATTCTCTGGGGAAATGGAAATTCTATGGGGTTTTTGGGGGATTTTTTTTTGGTGTAGTTGTGGGTTTTTTCTGTTTGCATTCCTGGTCTCAGCCTCTTCCCAAATTCAACACTTCCTCCTACTGCAGGAGGTGAGAGTGATGAACTTGTTCATCTTTCTCTGATCCCCTGAGTCCATCAACTGTCTGGATTTAAAGGGAAAGTTTAAAATTGGTCAAAGGCAAGAACACAGCTGAAGACCTCCCTCAGTAGGGCAGCTAGGAGAAGCCCCAAAACACCCTGGAAAAATGTTGCTCTGTGGACACAAACACAAATGGTGGGCAACACAGGAAGTTCAAGGATGAAAGTGAAAGGCAAGAAACCCTTCAAAGCAGAAGTGGAAGAAAACAGAAAGATTTTTACCTCAGATATGGAACTCTCTTGCAAAGAGAGGATGGTGTTTCCTCAGTCAAGCACGGGTTGGTGTCACAAGGCATTTCGTCTGTGGGAGAAGAGCACAAGCCTCAGCAACTGGTCAGGGAAACAGGAGTTACATGAGTTTAAAGAGCTTCACCAAAGATAAATTACTCTCATTTCATCCCTCATGTCCTAATATTATTTGTGTTATGTTGCTTCAGGATATTTTCATATTGGCAACGACAGAATGTTGCCAGCCTATACCTAATACAAAAGGGTTCTGAGGCTCTGTACCTAAAATCAGCATTTACAACAATTTCTTTCTGGCAAGCCAGCACTGGGACACACTAGAACTGCATCCAAGGCAGTTAATATCCAGGATCCACAACCACAGGAGCATCCTGGGATAAACCACTCAATGAATATCCCACTTGGAAGGGATCCACAGAATCATCCAGTCCAACCCCTGGCCCTGCACAGACACCCCAACAACCCCACCCTGGGCACCCCTGAGAGCATTGTCCAAATGCTGCTGGAGCTCTGGCAGCCTTGGGGCCGTGCCCATTCCCTGGGGAGCCTGTTCCCAGCCCTGGCTCCAATCCAGAAGCAATACCAAGATGCAGGGAAGAAACAGAGCTCACCCTCCACTACTCCTGGTGCTACCCAGATTTTTGCCCTCAGCAACCAGCCCCCAGCCTGGGCAGAGCTGCCCAGGCTCAGAGCAGCAGGAGAAAGGAACAAGTAAAGGATTTGCTGTCAGCCCTACCAGGTTCTGTTGTGTCCTCATCCTCTGCAGATGCTACAAACGAAGAGTCAGAAGAAATGTACACAACCTGAAATAAAAGCAAGTACCAGAGTGAGCATAACCTGAATGTGAATCCAAGCAAGCCCCTCCCCTTCCTGAAATTCAGTCAGCTGTGTTCTGACTCAGAGCCCATGGTTTTGCCCATGGGGGTGCAGCAGAAGGCAGGGGCACTGATGGCACCACTTTTGTAACACAGGCTCTCACACCTGCAGGGATTGTGGGAGCTGATCCCTGAGCTCCCCTCAAAATCCTTGCTCACCTCATCTTCAGATTCAGAGAAGTCATCTCTCTCTTCAGTCTCCTGGCTTCTACTCGTTGCCTTCTGTGGCAACTTGGGAGCCACAGAAACCTCTTCAGGCTCCTTGTTAGCCCCAGAGAGACATTCTGGAAAAACCACACCACCAGGCCATAAGGAATGGGACTGGAAACAGGGGCTGGGACTTCTGCTTCCACCCAAGCCCAGCTCCTTGATCCCACGTGGAGCAGATAACTCATTTCAACAACACTGCAACAGCCCAGCAGCATCCCCAATCCCCCAAGGAGGAATTAGGGAGCTCCACATCCCCCATGGGACAGCAACAGCCTTGACTGAAAATGCTCTCTGTGCTGCCCTGCAGGGCTCAGTGCCAGGGAGAGCTGGGATATGCCCTGCCCCAACCAGGATTCATCCTTGGTGCAAATATATGGCCCCCCAGGATGGAAAAAGTTGCTCCCTGCTTCTCTTCCTGCCTTCATCTGACCAGGATCTCCCATCCTCCACTTGGTTTGAAAATCCCAAAACCATCAAGGCTGGATAAACCCTATAAGGGCATCAAGTCCAACTGTACCCACAGCACTGCCAAGGCCACCACTGCCCCACGTGCCCAAGGGCCACATCCACGAACACTGGGACACACCATCACTGGGCCCAGGTCCCATGAAACCCCCTCCAGCCACAAGAATGGCTCAAAACCCCTCAGCTTCAGCAGCAGTCCTGAAGTACCAAATCCAGAGCTCCCCAAGGTACCCCAAATCCAAAGAAAATCAGACATGTTAAAGATCTCTATGAGGGGCTATACCTGTTTTTGGCCTCTTTGCAGGGATCTCCTCAGGATCTTCCACAGATGACAGAACACTGGAAGAAGAACAGACAGAATAATGTTTTGCAAGCACAGTTCAACTTTCAAAGGGAGCTTTCCTATTTCCCCAGGATCATCTTCCAGAAAGGTGATCACCCCACTAAAGCAGATCAGGCCTCTTTTCCTCCTTCTGTTAATGCCTCCACGTGCTTTGTGTTTGTTCCTACCACCAAAAAAATGCCTTAATATGTAATGCTTCCCTCTTTCCTTCAGGAAAGAAGCACTCCAGAGGTCACTAAGCCATCCAAGTCCACACCACTCTGCTGAGCTGCAAAGGAAAGTTTAGGTAGAACAGGAAATGCGAGGTGGGAATGCCAGCCCTGCTCACATCCACTCCAGCAGCTTCCTGCTGAGTCAGCTCGGGGACAAACCCTTGAAACAATCACCAGCCTCACCCTTTCCCACCCAAGGACTTTCACCAGCTCATACCATCGTTAAGTCCGGTAAAAACGTCTCCTTTAGGAACAGAGCACAAAGAACGTTCCTGTTTTTATTTCCCCTCCCCCCAAGAGCTAATTCCTTCTGAGATGCTCCTCGGTGCAAACCACTGGCACAACACGCGGCTCCTTGCAAAGACATTCCCGTGTCTCTGTCGCCGTGATGTGGCACTAAGGGAGGGAGAGAGCAGCCACTTTCCCCAGCCCCAGAGCACACAGTGCCATGCGTACATCCCACAGAGCAGCAGGCACACAGCGGCTTCGGCCATCGCCCCCGGTAGCAGAATGGGCTAACACGTGGGCAGGCACTCTCTTTCTATCCACCTCACAGCCCCGATGCATGGCGTGCCCCCAGGCCCCCATCCCCACGGCTGTGTGCGTGCCCTGCTCCCCAATACATCTGCCCTAAACCCCCAACCCCGCTCCGCGTGCCGGCGGAAAGGGAACGAGGGGTTATCGGGAACCTGGGACCCACAGCCAGCGAGCACCGGTGTCTGCGATCCAAAATCACCCCCGCACCTGCGGACCGCCTGATGGGCAACGCCTGGGTTTTAGAAGGGACTGCCCGCACCCGCACGGGGAGCGCCGGGCCGCGAGGGTGCCGGCCGGGCCGAGCGGCGGGGCAGCAGAAGGGCAGCACCGCGGCGGGAAGGGCTGACCTGGCGGCCGGTTTCTTTCGGCGCGGCGGGTCCGGGGTGAGGGCCGGGGCTGAGGCCTGGCGGGCGGCGTCGCGGAGGGCGCGGAGGGCGCGGACGCCCGCGAGCAGCCATTGGTACATGGACCGCGCGCACTTCCGGCGCCGGGCCCCGCCCCGCGCCGCCAACGGCGGCCACGCCCCGCCCGCGGGCACATGGGGCCCGCCCACAGGCACGCACACTCCGCCCACAGCCCGGATGGACCCGCCCATAGGCCGGATGGACCCGCCCACAGCCAAAACCGCTCCACCCACGACCACATACGCCCCACCCACTGCCCTTATGGCCCTGCCCACAGGCACACACACCCCGCCCCCGACCGCCCCTCCCAGAGTCCTGATGGCCCCGCCCACGGCCCCCCACGCCCCGCCCACATCCATGATGGACCGGCTCACAGCCCCACACGCTCCGCCCACATCCCCACACGCTCCGCCCCCTGGCGGTCTCGCTCCGCCCTTCCCGCGCCCCGCGGGACGGAGCCATGTGCGCGCGTGTTCTGTGGCACTCCCCGGCCACAATTTGGGTTATTTCTGCCCATTCTGCTCCTGCCCCGTCCCGTTTTCTCTCCCCCAGCGCTGCCACGGCTGGGTCACGGCTTTGCCCTCTCCTAGGTTACCCCACTCCCAGGGTCGGGAGCTTCTGCCCTGGCAGACTCAGCTTTCCCTGCTCTGGCACTCGGGCTTTGGTGGGGACGCGGCGCGGGGAGCTCGCCGCGGGTCTTTGCGGGGCGCTGGGACTCGCTGGGACACGCTGTCCGTGCCCCCGCTGTGGAATCCCCTCCCCGGCGCTCACCGAGCCGCGCTGGGCTCACTTCGGTGAGTTCCGCTGCTCGGCATCGCGCTCGCCTGCTGCTGTCGCGACTGAACCGCGACCGAGCGGCTCGAGCCGCGGATTCCACCGCGAGGTGCGGGCGGCGCCGCGGGGCTCGCCCGGTCCCCGCTCCCGGAGCCCCGGGCATGGCCCTGCTGGGTCATTCCCGACGGTGGGATGGCGATGGTCCATGTGCTGCCCATCACGGAGAAGGAACTTTTTTGGGAGCCCAACCCAGTTGAGGGGCCCTACAGTAACAAGTTGCCCGGGAATATGTAACCCTGTCCTGATAAATTGGCATCACCTGGCTAATAAACACGTGTAGGAACTTGAGCCCGCCGTGCAGTAACGCCTGCTCCTTAATACTGCGTTGGCGTTTAGGAGTTTTATTTATATTATCCTAATTTCGGTGGCAAAAGGGGTTTTAATGCTTTTCCCGTTGGCTCCAAGATGGCTCCAGCACTTCTCTCAGGAGCAAAAGGGATGTTTGAAGGAAAGCAGGGAGAAAAAGGGGCAGATTGAAGCGTTTGGGGGCAGCTCTGCAGGAGCTGCAGGAGGTTCCGCAGGGAATCCAAGGGGGTGTAGGATCTGCTTTAATTAAACCGACCTTCCTGGTTATTTCAGGGGTTTAATTTCCAGGTTTCAGGCCTCAAGGAAGGACGATGAGCCTGGATGCAGAGCCCAGCAGAGGGCACGGCAGCCCCACGCAGGACCTGCAGAGCCGCCTGTCAGTCCCTTCCTCATCCTCCCGGGACAGTGGAAGGAGAAGGATTTTAGGGCTGTCAAACGATTTTCAACGCCTGTGACTGGATTTTTGCGTGCTGGGGACTGTGTCCGTAGGGTGGGGGTGATCGCTGCACATCCAAGTCCCTGTAACTTGTGCAGCTGGAGGAGTTTATCCCAAACACAGGATAATGCACGTGGAATTACGTGAGCTGGCTCTCTCTTCCACAGTGAGATGCAAACTGTCACAATCTCTGAAACATCAATAACCAAATACATGAATAAATTAAACTTTAATTAAAATAATGCCACCAGACTGAGAGAGTCTTTTCTTTCTTCTTTTATTGCTTTCCGTGCAGCAAAAGTTTCCCCCTTTTTTCCCCCCCAAAAAACACCAGGAGTGCCTGTGTTGTAACTCCTGCCATGCCTTCCCAGAGCAGTTTGACGCCGGCTGCGTTTCCCAATCCCTGTATTTTTGCAGCTGCTGGTTCCCTCCATGACTTCATCCTTATTCTGCCCCTGAGCATCTTGCTCAGAGCACTGACGTGTTGTGACTCAAAGTGATGATATTTGATGCACGCAAACTAAAATCCAGTTCCTGGCTGTTCAACAGACCTGGATCACATCTGTCCCATCTCCTACAACAGAGGGAGAGCAGAGAATTTCCATAAATATTTATTAATGATGGCTCATTATTTATGCATTGCTCAAAGCCTCCCTACCTTCAGTGCAGCTTTCGTGTGACAGCAGTGGGGTTCCAGTACCTGGTGTTTCAAATTATTGGGATAACAAAGTAATTCCACTGAGGAGGTAATTTGGGAAGTGATGGGTGGTTGTAGGCACACAGGTGATTTTAGTGATATAAAGACAAATAGGCTTAATCTGTTTTTTAAATCCCTTTATTTTACATGAGTGCAGGTGGAACAGCTGTGTGTGCAGGGCAGGTGGTTAACCTGGATGAAGGGAAGGAAAAGGGAAGGTAAGGAAAAGAAGGGAAGGGATGGGAAGGTAAAGAAGAGGAGCAAAAGGAAGTGATGGGAAGGCAAAGCAAGAGATGGGAAGTGAAGGCATGGTGAGGAAAAACAAGGGAAAGGGGAAGGCATGGCAAGGTAAGAGAGTGGAAAAGGAGGGAAAGAAAGGCAGGGGGTGGGGAGGAATGGGAAGGCAAAGTAAAGAAAGGCAAGGCAGGACAGAGGGCAGCTGAAGCAGCCTGGGCAGGTCTCCCAGCCCCATTCTGAGGACAGGATGGAAGTTCCACCTGCCATAATATTTCCCACTTCCCCCTCCCAGGCCCTCCCAGCCAGGAGGCAGAAGATGCCCAGGATGAGCAGCCTGGTGCCAGAGGTCTCCTGGAAGAGCCCAAGGGCTTCTCCACTCTGAACTTGGGAGCCCTTGGGAATTCTCCTGGTGTGAAGAGAGAGTCCTCCACCCTGCCCAGTGTCCAGGCTGGGTGACAGCAGTGGCACTCCTAATACCAGGAGTCAACCCCACACTCCAGGGAGTTTATCCCTCACCCTGTACAGTGCAAGCAAGGGATTATCCTTGCCAACACTTCCTTCCAGACCCACCACTCTTCATGCTGTTCCACCAGCAGCTGCTGGATCCCTGGTCCCTGGGCTGTGTGTGGTGCTCATCTCCCTTGGGATGGCTTCTCCAGTGACTTCAGATGGGAGTTGCCAAGCTGGAAGGCTCAGAGCACTGGGAAAAGCCCTGGAAAGAGAAGGTGCTGGCTTCTGGGAAAGGGCTGCACACTCAAAACAGCCCTGGCAGTGTTCAGAGAATGCTGAAACCATCCACACCAAAGCCAGTGTTTACTGGGACAAAACCAACTCCTGAAGGCTGCATCCATGTCCCAGCCATGAGCTGCCTGTTGGAAGGTCCTGGTCTGCTGCTGGTGATGAGCAGGGGAAAGAGAGGAGGAGGACAAGGAGCTGCTCACAGGAATGAATGATATTATATGATATGATATATGATATGATATATGATATGATATGATATGATATGATATGATATGATATTATTGATATGATATGATGTGCTGCAATGCAAACCCTCAATCATGCAAGCCATGATCCCACTCCTGTATCCCATGGAGCATCCCCACAGCCACGGGGAACTCTGGGAAAGCTTGGGCTGCAGGAGGGGGGCTGGGGTGAGATTTTGGGGCAGGCAGCTCCACTTGTGCCTGAGCATGGGCTGCACTTTGGGATAAGGAACAGGGTGACTGGGGAACTTGTGGCTGTCCTATCCCTGCAAGTGTCCAAGGCCAGGTTGGATGAGGCTTGGAGCAACCTGGGACAGTGGAAGGTGGCCCTGCCCATGGAAAGGGGTGAAGCTGGGTGGGCTTTAAGGCCCCTTCTAACCCCAACCATTCCATGATTCTGTGATCTCAAGCATGGGCTTCCCTTTAACTCTCATTTTCACCAGGTGATTTATTTCCCTGCCAGTCCCTCTGCTCTTCTAGAAACCATCCGTGAGTGCAAGCCAGAGCATCCTGCTGGGACAAGCCACTGGCAGCTGGATTTGGAGCAGAAATGGGCAAACCATTTCTAGCAGGTGAGGTCCAGTTCCACTCTGTGGTGTGGTTTGCAGAAAGATGAGACAGGAGCCTTTGTACCCTTTCAGGGGGAGGATATTTGAGGGCCCCCAACCCTTTCAGAGGGAGGGTATTTCCAGCTTGCAGCAATGTCTGAGCCCTCATGCTTTCTCACCCTGCAGGGACAGGACACCATTCCCCAGAAGAGGCTGTCCAGAGCCCCATCCAGCCTGGCCTTGGACACTTCCAGGGATAGCAGCTCCCTCCTGCCTTTCTCATGTTCCTGTAAAATCCATACACCAAAATGTCACTGTCAGACAGCAAAGCTGTGGCTTCTCCTGGGCTGGAATGAGGGACTGGAGAAGATGGGAGTGTTCCCACTCTTTCCAGAACCTTCAGGGCAGGATGGGAGCTGGCAGGGATGGACACAGCACGATGAGCACCCCTCTGAGCCCGGGGATCTCAGGGCTGGAGCTGGAGCAGAGGCTCCCCCTGCTCCCCTGGGCTGGGATTCAGCTCTCTGTTGATTCAGAGCAACCCTGCCTGACTCACCCAGGAGCTGGGCTGAGCTTTTCCAAAGGAAAAACTCGCATTAAACTCTGCCACAAGGCTCTGGCGACCATATGGAGCTGGGAGAGGGGTGGGGGCCAGCCCTGACCTTTATTGTAGGGAGGGCAGCACCGGTGACCCCACTCCCTGCCCCCAGGGGTGGCTGTTCCCAGGCCACTCAGGTTGTTCCACAGGGCTCGCTGCTAAATAAGACAATTAAATCCTTGAGCCCAGGTTTTAGTGTTTCCATGTGCAGCCAAGTATCTTAATCTGGGCTGTTTGGGGAATTTTTATCCCGTGGATCCCTTGGTATGCCTGGAATGTTTGCTTTTCCTACTGTGTGCGTGTGTTTGAGGCACTCCTGTAAAAACAAGAGCTTCCTGCCTGCCTTGTAAATCTTTCCTTGATTGGCAGAGTGGCCTTTGGTGATTAATCAAGGGGCACGACGGGGCTGACACCCTCCAGGAGCTCGCTGCTCCTTGCAAATCCCCGGCACGGTGGTGGGGGACCTGGGCAGGGACCCCGGAGCTGGCTGCTCTCCAGAGCCCTGTGGTGACATCGGTTTTCGGTAAGAGCCTGGGAGAGGAAGGACCAAACGGAAATTCCAGAGAGCTAAGGAAATGCTCCAGAGGGCCGGGACTTCACAGGCATTTTCTATTGTATCATCGGGATAAAACACGCGGCTCTGCTTGCAGGGATTCGCTCTGCGGCCAACCAAACCTTCCCAAATCAGCTGGGCTGAGAAGAAGGACATTTATTCCAACCAAACCTTCCCACCTTGGCTGTGCTGAGAAGGAAGACGTTTATTTTAACCAGATCTTCTCTCTTTGGCTGAACTGGGAAGGAGGACATTTATTCCAGTGAAACCTTTCCACTTTGGCTGAGCTGGGAAGGAGATTTGTCCTATCCAAACATTCCCAGCTTGGCTGGGCTGGGAAGGAAGATGTTTTTTCTAGCCAAACTTTCTCATCTTGGCTATGCTGAGAAGGAGATTTGTCCCAACCAAACCTTTCCATCTTGGCTGTGCTGGCAAGGAGGATATTTGTCCCAACTAAACCTTCCTGGCTTGGCTGGGTTGGGAAAAGAGAGATTTGTCCCAACCAAACCTTCCCTCCTCAGTTGGGCTGGGAAGGAAGACATTTATTTCAACCAAACCTTTCCACTTTGACTGAGCTGGAAAGGAGATTTGTCCCAACCAAACCTTTCCACTTTGGCTGAGCTGAGAAGGAGGACATTTATTCCAAGCAAACCTTTCCACTTTGGCCGGGCTGGGAAGGAAGAGATGTGTTTCAGTCAGTTGCTCTCCCAGCATGGATATTTCTCACTTATTCTGTGTTTGGGAACACGAGGCTGAGCTGATTTTGCCCTGGCTGCATCCCTGTTTAGGTTTCCCTCACAGCCAGGGAGATGTGAAATTCCTCAGGGACCCAGATGTGTGTGTGCTTATTTTCATCAACAGGGACAGGGGCGTCTGGCATTCCCCTGCCCCTCTGGGTTCTGCCCCCTCCTTTTGCAAGGGGTGGCTCCAAACTGGGGCGCAGATCCCCCAGATGGCCCTGGGGAGGGGGCACAGACCCACCCACCCACCTGGGTGTGCTCCAGGGTCAGCTGGGCAGTGAGGAGGTGCTGCTGGTGGCCCCCTGCCTGCGACACTTCCCTGGTGTCTCTGTGTCCCCCCACATCCCCACCGAGCTCTGGGGCAGGAGGTGGAGCCTCCCCTCTCCCAGAACCACGGCAGGGGGGGTTCCCTGCCAGGTGGGCAGGAAATCACACCCAGCACTTTGAATTTCTCAGGAAAAAGAGAAAATTCCTCAAAGGCGGCAAAACAGCAGTGAGGGGCTTTGCTATGGAAATGCAGGGCTGTGTCCCCTGGGGTGGTGGCTCCTGGCTTCACCTTTGTCCCTTCTGGCATCTCCTCAGCGTCCCCTGGACTGGGTCCCACTGGGGCTGGCAGGTCAGGAACAAACCCCTCGCAGGAAACAGGGAAATAAAGGAAAGCAGAAAAGAACAATTTAACATCCAGGAATGGAAATGACTCAAGGGCATTAAAATGCAGGGGAGATGAGAAAAAGGAGGGTCCTGGCCCTGTTTTCAGCCACATTTTCCCCCCCTCAACATTCCTGAGAAGGGGCTTTGTGAAGGTGCCTGTGGCATCACCTCCCTGAGTGTTTGATTAATGTAGAACTGTGGCAGGAGGTCCACAGGGGTGGGGATGTGCCCTGGGTTATCCATATGGAATCTACAGATCAGCTACAGAAGAGGAGAGAACCCAGGAGAAAGTGGAGGACGGGGGGAACAGGAGCACTCCAACTTTCTGTGATCCTTACCTGGGGCAGGTCCAGCATCCCCCTGAAAACAGGGGAATCTCAGGGGTCTGAATCTGGGAGAGACACCTGAGGTGTGGAGGAGCTGGCTGTGCCCAGAGCAACGGGAACAGTGTTGGATTCATGCCTTGGGGATGGCTGCTCTTTCAGATGGGATCAGTCCTGGTCCCCTCATTGCTCCAGCTGTGTCCCCACCAAGGCTAGCAAGGTTTTCCCCTGGGTGGAGAGGGATCTTTCCATTCCTTCCCTTTCCCCTGGGTGGAGAGGGATCTTTCCATTCCTTCCCTTTCCCCTGGGTGGACAGGGATCTTTCCATTCCTCCCTCCACCGAGGAAGAGCCATATCAGCCACAAAGCAGCAACAGGAGTGAGGGGATTTGGCACAACCAGGAGCATCCCAATCCCACCTATGCCCTCCCCACATTGAGGAGTGTTCCCTGTTGGGGTTTTGGGAATGGAATTCACCCTGTTGCACAGCAGCACCCCAGGTCACACATTCCCAGGGGGGGATCAGACCAGGACACCCCAAAATGATGCAGATTTCAGAGAGACAGGGAAGTTTGTGGGGGTATCTCCATGAGGACAGGATCCCTCTGGATGGGGTGGTGGGAGCAGGGAAGGGCTGGGGTGCAGCCTTGGCTCCCTGCCCGTGCGGATGAAATTCCCTTTGGGGTCAGCCTGGGGAATCCTGGCACTGGGAAACACCACTTGTGCAATTCCTTGAACTCCAACTCCTGGCTGCACTCGGAATCCAGAGTTTGGAACACAAGAAGCAGGTGCCTGGAGGAAGCTTTAGCAGGAAGATTGCCATGGAGAGGTTTGAGGGGTTCAGCGTGGCCATGGGACACTGTCACTGGGGCTCACTGGTCATGGGACACTGTCACCACTGTCACCATCTCCCCAGGAGATGTGCTGAGGCTGCAAACCTCCCCTCCATCCCAGGCACCTTCCTCTGCCCACAATGCCCCAGTTTTCCAGGCTCAGCACGGCCGAGGGCTGAGGCATTTTGGGAGCCTGAAGACAGCCGAGGTGATCTCATCCCACGAGTATTTTCTTGGCTCCCTCTCCCGGCTCCAACGCCTCGGCGATAAGGCTGGGCTGAGGTCAGTGGGAGGGTCTGGCATTGCGGAGCCGTGTGTCACCCCGCCCAGCCTGGGACACCGCGGCACCTGCGCTGCCTCCAGCCACGTCCCCAGGCCCTGCCCCATCCTCCGGGATGCTCCACCTGGGAACAGGGTCCCTGCAGGCAGCCAAAGGTGCCCCCACCACTGCCCCCAGGTTCGCCTGCTGTTTCACCTTCTCCCAGGGAAAACCAAAAGGGTTGAGGCTTTTATTACCTCCAGTATTAGAAAGAAGGAGAGGAAACTCTTCAGATCACTTTCCAAAAGGTGTTATCAGCACAGGAGGGGTTTCCTGCTGCCAGAAATAGAGCAGTGTTAGGATAGGAAGGGAAGCAGGATGGCACAGACATGGATAAGGCTGGGGGGACGAGCCAGGAGAGGAACCCTGGGTGCTGGGGGAGCTGGGCTGCTCCACTGGAGCTCAGGTGGGAGCCCCATCTATCCAGGAAATAGCAGGGGAGAGCCACAGCTGGGTCCTTTTGGAGATGCTGCTGCTGGGCTTGGTGTACTGGAGTGGTGTATCATCCATCCATCCATCCATCCATCCATCCATCCATCCATCCATCATCCATCCATCCATCCATCCATCCATCATTCATCCTTCCATCCATCATCCATCCCTCCATCCATCCATCATCCATCCATCCATCCATCCATCCATCCATGATCCATCCATCCATCCATCCATCATCCATCCATCCATCCATCCATCCATCCATCCATCATCCATCCATCCATCCATCCATCCATCCATCCATCCATCATCCATCCATCCATCCATCATCTGTCCATCCATCCATCATCTGTCCATCCATCCATCCATCATCCATCCATCCATCATCCATCCATCCATCCATCCATCCATCCATCCATCCATCCGTTTATCCATGGAATCACAGAATCACAGACTGGTTTGGATTAAAAAGGACCTTAAAGCTTATCTTGTTCCACCCTCTGCCTGGGGCAGGGATATCTTCCACTAGACCATGTTGCTCCAAGCCCCATCCAACCTGTCCATCCATCCATCCATCATCCATCCATCCATCCATCCATCCATCCATCCATCCATCCATCATTCATCCATCCATCCATCCATCCCAAGGTGCTGGGCCTAGCCCAGTGTTTCCAGACTCTGCACATGCCTGGGGACACAGGGACAAGTTCTGTGCTCTCGTCTCCTCCCCACACCAAACTAGACCCTCACTGGACTTTCAGGGTGCCAATTCCCACGTTTCAACCTTCATCCATGAGGATTTGATTTGTCACTGGGAAAACTGTTTCTTGAGCTTCCAGGTGTTCCTCTTCCTCCAAGCACTGACTCCATCTCTCTGCATTTTCTTTCCATGCTCCCCTGCCTTTGAGTCTGGTACCTGCTACACATTGGAGATTTATTTTCCCCATTTTTTGGGAGACAACCCTAAGGTAGTGAGCTGTGCCTGCAGCCCTGTGCCAGCTATTGCACCCTGGATGCCCCAGGGATGATACCAGCGTGTGATGGAGCAGACAATGAGGAGGCTGGAGACCCCCATGTCCCCCTCCCAGATCAGCCTCCCGGCTCTGTGCCAGTCAGAAGATGCTTTTTGAGTTCCCTCAAAAGAATGGGAGCTTAATGTCCCGGAGCTAATAAGCAATTTTCCCCTGCACCTGCCTCTCCCCGCCGCCTCCCCTCCGGCCATCTGCCGTCTCTCTCGGGGCCTCTGGACTCTGCACCGGCAGCCTGGGGCTGGGATGGGGCTGGTGTTTCACTGCTTTGGGGCTGCGGATGCTCAGTGTCCCCCCAGAGATGAGCCAGGGTGCTTTGAAGGGGGAGTTCAGCTCCTGATGTCTTCCTCCATCCCTATGTCCCCACAGGGAAGGGGGGTGGCAGAGCCCAAAAGGGGAAACTGAGGCTGAGAGAGCAGCAGGGGACACGCAAAGGTGCCGAGGCAGACACGAGCTGGCAGGAATTGCTGCATCCACAGGGAGCTGGCATGCCCGGCCTCACCCACCCGGGGGGGGGGGGTGAGGATGGACGACACAAGGAGGGAGGAATGCAAGGAGAGGGATGTGAAGAGGGGATGCAAGGAGGGGGAAGGTGAGGAGGGGGGATGCGAGATGGGGGATGCAAGAAGTGAGATGTGAAATACAAAGAGGGGGACATAAGGAGGGGGATGTGAGGAGGGGGATGTGAGGAGGAAGAGATGAGGAGGAATGTGAGGTGGGGAATGAGAGGACAGGGGTGTGAGGTGGGGGATGTGAAGGGGGGGGATAAGAGGAGGAGGATGTAAGGAGAGGGACACGAGGAAGGGGGATGAGAGGAGGGGGGATGCGAGGACGCAGAATGCGAGGCGGGGGGATGCGAAGAGGGGGAATGTAAGGAGGGGGGATGCGAGAAGGGGGGGCCCGAGGGGGCAGAGCAGATGGGGCCGGCAGGCTCGGGGTTGCCCCGGCCCCGCAGACAAAGGCTGGGGCAGATTTACGGCCCGGGACAGCTGGCGGGCAGAGCCGCCCCCCCGGCCGCAGCTGCCGCTCCCGCTCCCGGCCGCGCTCCTGCGCCGGCGGCGGCCCCGGGGCGGAGCGGGGCGGGACCGGCCCCACATTCCGGGCATAGCAAAGCCCGGCCCGGCCCCCGCGGCCCCGGGACGCTCAGAGCCGCCGCAGCACCGCTCCGCTCCGCCATGCCCCGGTGAGTTCCGCCGCCGGGACCCCCGACCGGCACCGGGGACCCCCGGCACCGGGAATTCCCCAGCCCCGGGACCCCCCTGACGGCACCGGGATCCCCCCCGGCGGCAGCGGGACCCCCCAGCGCCGGGAATTCCCCGGTACTGGCACCCCCTCCCCCCCGGCACAGGGAACCCCTCTAGCACTGGGACGCCCCCGACCGGGATCGGGACCCCCGACCGGCACTGGGACCCCCCCGGCGCGGGGATGCCCCCTGGGGAATGAACGCTCTCCGGCACCGGGAATTCCCCAGCAGGGATCGGGACTTCCCTCGGCACCGGGACCCACCCGGACCAGCAATCCGGGGACCGAGACCCCCTTGGACCGAGATCCTCCCGGCCGGGACTTGGACACCCCCCTGGGTCTGGGACTCTTTGACCAGGATCGGACCCCCCTGGCCCAAGGAAGGCCCCAGCCGGGACTGGGATCCCTTCACGGGAAAAGGACGGCCCCAGAACCGGGACTCTTCTCACTGGGACTGGGACTCGCCCCCCCCAGCACCTGGGCATTCCCGGGGAAAAGACCCTCTCCCATACCGAATCCACCCCCAGGGACTGGGAACCCTCCTGGAACCCTCCCAAACGGGACCGGAACATTCCTCCCTCCCCCACGGAAAAATCCCAGGACCCTCACCGGGACTGGGACACTTCTGCCAATCCAGGACCTCCGTGTCCGGGTATGAGGGGTCCTGTCCATCTCCTGGTGGCTCTGTGCCCGGTGCCCTGGGGCCGCTTTATCCCCCGCTTTATCCCGGCTCCATAGGGGACCAGCTCCGGAGCCAGCCCCAGGTGCGGTGCCGGTGCTCGGCCACCCCACTGCCGCCACGGGCTCCCACCCCTCCGGCACGTCCGGGCCAGATTCCTGGCAAACATTCCTATGTCCGCCAGGATCTGGACCGTCCTGCCCCGGCTGCTTCCCAACAATCCCGTTTCTCCCTCCCGCAGGTGTCTCGGCGTGCCCAGTCGCTGTTGAGGTCCCCCCGGGACGCCCCTTTTCGGGTGGAAACGTGGCTCTGCCGCCGGCACGGACGGACATGAGGACGGCGGAGGACTCGAACGGCACGGTGCTGCACCGGCTGATCCAGGAGCAGCTGCGCTATGGGAATCTCACGGAGAACCGCACTCTGCTGGCCATCCAGCAGCAAGCCCTGCGCGGCGGTGGCGGCGCCGGCAGCCCCCGCTCCTCCCTGGAGAGCCTGAGCCCCGAGGAGAGCCAGATGGTGCAGCAATCCACGCGGCAGGAGCCGCAGGGCCAGGAGCATCACTCCGACCACGTCTACCTGGAGAACAGCGTCTACCGGCTGTGCCCGCCTAAGGGAGAGGAGCTGCCCACCTACGAGGAGGCCAAGGCGCATTCCCAGCTGCTGGCATCGCAGCGGGGAGCGGCAATCCGGGCTGAGAGCGGCGCCCGGCGCCCCGACGAGGGGCTCAAGGAGCTGAAGCACGGCCACGTGCGGTCGCTGAGCGAGCGGCTCATGCGGATGTCGCTGGAGAGGAACGGGGCCAAGGCACAGAGCCCCATCAGCGCTTCGCACAGCTTCCCGCAGCTCTCCCGGCAGCTCGTCCCCCTGCGCGGGCAGCAGCCCGAGGGCACGGAGCCGCGGGGACCGCCCCCGGAGTATCCCTATGTCATCCCTGCCCAGGATGCTTACCTGGCTGAGCCCCGACCCTGCTCCCGGGAAGGTCCTGGATTTCAGCACCCTGAGATCAGGTAAAGCTGTGGGCCCCGGGCTCTGCTTTTGGATGCCTCTCAGGAATGTCCGGGATGGATGCTTGGAAGGGCAGCAGGGGCCCAGAGCAGCTGCTTTTGTCCTCACTGGCCCAGGCTGTGGGGGTCTGCTGAGAGCCCCCCACTCTGCTCCTGTCCCCAGCTCCTACAGCTTGGCTGGGCTTTTCCAACCAGTGAAGAAAATCCCATTCCCACAGCAGACCCTGCCTCTTCCCCATGCACCCAAAGGGAGCTGGGGGTAATTTAGGGAATAATCCAGGAGCTGGAAGCAGCCCAGGAAACAGCTAAATGTGGAATAGGTATGGGGCAGGGTGGAAGACAAATATGCTCCCTGCTCCATGGAAAGCCATGCCATGGTCCTGAGCTGGGAAAGTCCATTATACTTGGAATTGCTGCTGAGCAGAGCCTGGGCTGGTGCCAGGTGGTCTGTGGTCCCTTTGGCAGCTCAGTGCCTCTGGCAAAGCCCCAGGGTGACTGTGAGATGGACATCTGTGGGTCCAGGCATTGCCTGGAATTTGAGGAGGACTGGAAACAACCTCTTCCAGTGTGGAAAATGATGGGAAGAAGGGAACTGGTGGCTCAATGTGAGGACACACTTCTCCCAGCCCTGCTGATCTATCCAGGCAGAGAGTGATAGCATCTCCAGCAGGAAAACCTTCTCCTTCCAGGGAACAAAGAGGGGAAGGGGAGCTGTGAGGAAGATGTATTTATTCTTCCTTGCTCCTATATCATCCCGCAGGAATGCGGCCCTTGGCGGGCAGCCCGCGGGGGAGCGCAGTGGGGCTGGGCCCTGCTCAGCCACCCTGCTCAGGGCATTCCAGCAGGGATGGTGAGGTGGGATGCTGGAGCAGTGGCACCAGGGGCAGCCAGGCTGGCCTGGCTCCTCCCAATATAAAAAGGACACATCCACAGTTTGGCAGTGAGGACCTGTGTTAGGAGCCTTTGCTTTGCACAGAAAATAAGGAAAATGCCGGCCTCCAAGGTGGATCCTGTGCAAGGCTGCCTGCAGCATTCCCAGCAAGAGAGGGACCTGGGGGTTTGGGAGCCCATCCAGACCCACTGGCCAGGTCAGGTCAAGGCATCCCTGCAAGATGGGGTATTTGTGGTTAGAGAGTGAGCGCTTCCCAGTTCTAAAAAGCAGGATAGGCACTTCCACCTCCTCTGAGGTGACTTGGAGGCACCAGCACATGCTTAGTGGGATGCTGGAGCTGCACCCACCTCTCCCACCCTGCCAAACATTGACACCCCCTCCTCGCTCTCTGCAGGGTGCTGCCCACCCCGGTGCCAGCCGCCTTCCTGCCGCTGTGCCCGGGCGCGCTGGGTCCGGCGGGCGTGGAGGCGCTGGTCAGCGCCCAGGCGGTGTCGGCCGGCAGCCGCCTGGCCCGGGCAGACGCCGTCCTGCGAGAGAACGAGAGGCTGCAGCGGGAGAGCGAGAAGCTGCGGCGGGAGCTGGAGAGCTGCGCCGAGAAGGCGAGCCGCATCCAGAAGGTGAGGGAAGGGTGGCAGCTTCTTCCCGTGTCCATCCCTGCCCGGGGCGATGCTAGACCAGCTGCTGTGAAAATTCACCCCCTTTAGTGATTTAATCCTTTCTCCTCCTCCCTCTGGCGGCTCGTTCCCCTCGGAGCAGCTGCAGCATGGCAGCCGGGGTTGGGGAGAAGGAGCCCATTCTCCAGTGACCCTCTCCCTCCGCCTGTCCCCCCATCCCAGCCGCCACAGAAAGCCCTTTGTGTGGCCGTCTACAAGGGGCGGCTGTTCCCCGTGGCTGGGCTACGGCATAGCCAAAATTCTGTGGAGAAACTCTTCCATAAGAGAAAAGACCGAAAAAAACCAGTTTTCCCCCCCAAAACAGTGCACTTGGGGTGCTCTGAGCTCCTCTGGCAGCTCAGGTTGGGCTGAGCAGCCTGGCCTGGCTTTGGCTGGCATGTGCCTTTCCTCATTCCATGAATATCTAACCCTGGCTTGTCCCTTCCTCCACCCCAGCTGGAGAGCGAGATCCAGCGCATCTCGGAGGATTACGAAAACCTCGTCAAGGCGTCTTCCAAGCGGGAAGCCTTGGAGAAAGCCATGAGGAACAAGAGAGATTGTGAGATGCGACGGCTGCAGGATTTCAACCGAGACCTGAAAGGTGAGGGACCCTCTGTGTCCCCCTCCCTGTGGGTGCTCTGTGTCCCCCATGGGAAACCAGGCTTTCCCCCTTTCCTCCAGCCAAAATATTGTACTTAAATCTTAATTGGTTTTTTTATTTTGTTTTGTTTTGAACCAGAGAGGTTGGAATCGGCGAACAAGCAGCTGGCTAGCAAGAACCAGGAAAACCAGGAGAGCAACCAGGGCAGCGTGGCCAAACTCCTGGCACAGAGTAAGTCCCGGGGGATGGACACCCATCCCTGCCCGGCTCCCCGGGCATCTGCGAGCAGGGCTGGGCTGGAGGAGGAGGCGGGTGTCGGGCGGCAGCTCTCGCCCTTCCCCTGGGAGGATGGAGCAGTTCTTGGCGCTGGACTCGAGCCATTAATCCCGGCGGCCGGCCGGCGGCGTGACCCGCATTCCCCGCATTCCTGCCGCAGCTCCGGCTCTTCCAGCACCAAGCCCGCACTCCCGCCCCACGCCAGCCCGGCCGTTCTCTCCCTCCTCCCTCCTGCGCTTCGCAGCCATGCCAGCCTGGGCTTTTTGGGGGGGAAAGGTACTTAAATTTTAGCAGAGAGACAGAATGTTGGTGTTAGTAGGAAGAGTTGCATGCCCTTCCCTAAGGTGGCTGAATTCACACCAGGCAGGTTTCACCCTCCCTGGGCTAAAATTTAGGCTGGAATGTGGCACATGGAGGCTTCTGGCCATCTGCCCAAGCGGCTGGAATGCCCCTGACCCCCACTTGATAGAAGATCTGGAGGAAGGGATGGCATAGCCAGATGTTGGAAAGCAAAGAATCCCCACTGTGCTTCACAGACCAGCCTTAGGGAAGCCGAATATCTGAGATTTGTGGGGTTTCCTTTCAGGCTACAACACCCTTGCAGATGCTGGGAAGCAAAGAATCCCCACGGGGCTTCACAGCCTTAGAAAAGCCGAATGTCTGAGATTTGTGGTGTTCCCTTTCAGGCTACGAGCACCAGCAGGAGAAGGAGAAGCTGGAGCGGGAGGTGTCCCTGCTGCGCAGCGCCAACGAGGACCAGCGGCGGCGGGCAGAGCTGCTGGAGCAGGCGCTGGGCAGCGCCCAGGCGCGGGCGGCCAAGGCAGAGGCCGAGCTGCGGAAGAAACGAGCCTACGTGGAGAAGGTGGAGAGGCTGCAGGCAGCCCTGGGGCAGCTCCAGGCCGCCTGCGAGAAGCGGGAGCAGCTGGAGCTGCGGCTCCGCACCCGCCTGGAGCAGGAGCTGAAGATGCTGCGGGCTCAGCAGGTGGGTGCTGGCGAGGCACGGCTGTGACCGTGTTCACAGGGGTCTTAGGAGGAGGGTAGAGATGAGGATCTGACTCCATGTTTCAGAAGGTTTGATTTATTATTTTATGATATATATTATATTAAAACTGTATTAAAAGAATAGAAGAAAGGATTTCATCAGAAGGCTGGCTAAGAATAGAAAAAGAAGGAATGATAACAAAAGTTTGTGGCTAGGACTCTCTGTCCGAGCTAGCTCACTGTGATTGGCCATTAACTAGAAACAACTAACATGGGCCAGTCACAGATCCACCTGTTGCATTCCACAGCAGCAGATAACCATTGTTTACATTTTGTTCTTGAAACCTCTCAGCTTCTCAAGAGGAAAAATCTTAAAAAAAAGATTTTTCATAAAAGATGTCTGTGACACACGGCAGCTCCAGCCAGGCATGGCGGGTGCTGCGTGCTCCCAGCACCTCCTCATCCTCACTGGGGCTCTGTTTTGGCTGCTGCAGAGGCAGGCGGGCACCGCCAGCGGGGGGACGCCGGAGCTGAGCGCCCACACGCTGTCAGAGCAGCTGAGGGAGAGGGAGGAGAAGATCCTGGCGCTGGAGGCCGACATGACCAAGTGGGAGCAGAAGTACCTGGAGGAGTGCACCATGCGCCAGTTTGCCATGGACGCCGCGGCCACGGCGGCCGCCCAGCGCGACACCACCCTCATCAGCCACTCGCCACGGCACTCCCCCAACAGCAGCTTCAACGAGGACCTGCTCCTGGCCAGCCACAAGCACCAGGAGATGGAGAACAGGTTAGTCCCACCTTGCCAGAGGCGTTTGGCATCAAACTTCTTGGTTGGGCAGTGCCTGGATCCTCCTCGTCCCATCCAGCTCCTCTTCCAGCTTCTGCCTTTCCTGCTCTCCAGGTTGAAAGCCCTTCATGCCCAAATCCTGGAGAAGGATGCTGTCATCAAGGTCCTGCAGCAGCGCTCGCGGAGGGACCCCAGCAAAGCCCTTCAGGGCTCCCTGCGGCCGGCCAAATCCGTGCCCTCCATCTTCGCTGCCTCTGCCACCCCGAGCTGGCCAGGGGCTGGCCAGAGTGACCGGTCATCTGAGGGCAGCTCCTGTGGCAGCACAGGTAAATAGGGACACCTGCCCACTCCCTACCTTCACTTGGCACTGGGGACCTGCTTGCAATTTTCTCCTGTGGTTTTGGAGTTGGAGAGCTTGGGGAGGGGTGATTCCTCCAGGATCAGCCAGCAATCAGAGAATTTCAGAATGGTTTGGGTTGGAAGGGACCTTTAAGCTCATCTTGTTCCACCCTCTGCTATGTGCAGGGACACCTTCTACTAGACCAGGTTGCTTCAAGCTTTGTCTAAAAACTTGAATCCCTTGCCTTGAATCCCTAACAGAGTCTCTTCCAGCAGGCAAAGCCACCACTGAAGGGACAGCAGTGTCCACTGCCCTTCCCCTGCCATCGCACTCCAAGCACGGCAGCAAGGATGGCAGCACGCAGACGGACGGAGCGGCCGGGAGCAGCGAGCAGGGCGAGGGCACCGCAGTGCTGGGTGAGTCCCCCTGGATGGCACAGGGCAGGGAGCTGGGATGGCCCAACACATGGGCTTAGCATCCCTGGGATGGGCTTTGCACAAGATCAGCAATTTTTAAAGGCATTTTTGAGGCCCCAGTTGAGTTGGGTGGGTTTGAATCCCTGCGAATCCCTGTAAATCCTTTCTTTCTCTGCAGAGAGCTCGGCCGCTGCCAGAGCCCTGGACCTGTCTGACATGGTGGAGATCCTGATTTAAGGCCACCCAGGGCTGCACAGTGGCCTCTCCACCCCTCCTGCCAGCATGTCGGGATGGAGACGCGTCTGGGAAGGAGGGGCCGAGCCGGGAGCTCAGCAGTGTCCCCTTGGTCTCGGCAGTGACTCCAGGATGTGGCAGGGTCACTGTCCCCTCAGTGCCCACACGGGTCCCTGGCTGCGCAGGGCGCGCTGGAGCCCGGGGACCCCGCGGTGGCTCCATCCCCGTCCTGGCTCCATCCCAACTTCATCCCCATCCCAGCTCCCACTTCTGGGTCTTGGCCATCTGCACCCACCCAGGTGCTTGGCTTCTGGCTGCAGAATCCCTCTCTGATGGCCCGAACTGTACCCACAAGCTGAACTCTCTGCACGAGGGCAGAGCTGGGAGGGATCCTCTGTGCGTCCCATCGACCACCCCGATCCACGTGGCCAAGCCAAGCACTGAGAGCACCAAACTCCCATCACCTGCATCCTGCCTGTCAGGGGCAGGTGAGGGCTTTGTGATGGGGTGACAGTGAAACAAAAATGACAATGGAGGGGATGAAGGGTGGAGGAAAAGTGGAGGTGAAAGGCTCTGAGGATGGAGGCAGCGGGATGTGCCACTCTTCTCCTGGCTCTGTCCCCTGGCTACTGGCAGCTGGCTTCTGCCTGTAGCCAGTGCCAACATCCTGCTCCTTGGAGCTTCCCATCCTTGCCCTTCATGTAAATATATATATTTTTCTTTATTTCTTTCCCCTTTCAACGTGTGCATTTGCTGGCCAACTGCATTTTTTATTTTTCTCTCCCCAGACACGTAAAAAATGCGTTCGGTTCTCGTGCATTGTTTACAAAATGGAAAAGAAACAAAAAATTATGAAAGAGGAAAAAAAAACCCAAACCCCATGACTTAATATATTTTATATTAATATTGGTATTTCTTTTTAAGTATTTTTTTCGTGCTGTGAACTTTTTTTCCTGCCAAAGACGACAAGTTCTCGTTTGTGCATTTTAAGTTATCTTTAAGTATTTAAACATAAACCTGGCTGTTTCGTTATGCCACCCTATACCGAGATTGCTGTAGCATTCCACTTGGTATAACAATATTTTAATAAAAAAACCCAAATATTGATCCATGGATTCTCTTTTTTTCCCATGCAATGCAAAGAGATGGAGGTGCCACCAGGGGAAGAGGGTCTGGGAGTACTGACCCCGTAGTTCACATGTCCCTCCCAGCTCCCCAGGGCAGAGATTTGGGGTGCAGCTGTATGGGAGAGGGGAAGAATGCTCAGGAGGATTTATGCATTCCCCAAAATCCCATTGGGATCCCATTCCCCTCACCTTCATGGGGGAAAGGACGGAGTTGCCTAAAAGTGTTGATGTGGTTTCATTCCTGCCCTGGCATCCCTGCATCCCTGTGTCCTTGGTTTCTGCATCCTCATGGCCTTGCATCCCTGTGTCCTCAATCCTTGCACCTTGCTGTCCTTGATCTCTGTATCCCATAACTGCTTCCTGGTGGGATCCTCCTCTTCCTCACAAAATCCCTTCCTGCCCTCCTCAGCCCTTGCCACATGAAAAATTGCTTAAAAGAGTCCCTCATCTCTTCCAGCATGGATGGACCTTGGCTTTGTCAGCCATTTTTAAGCCCTTCCCACTCTGCCTGGCTCCTTGGTCTTCTGGAAGACCAGAAGTTTTCCAGGGGCTGGATTTTTATTTTCTGACAACTGTGGTGTTAATGCTTCCCAGGGAACATCCCAGGGGACTCTGCCATCTCCAGCCAGGCCAAGGCTTTCTCTTTGTGCCACCCCTTGGCATTAACTGGGAGCTCATCCTCGTTATCCTGCTGTCCCTGGGGACCAGGAGCTCTTGTGCTCTGCAATGCTGTTTAGCTTGGATTATGTGGAACAACAGCATCAGAAATCAGTTTTGCTGCCAGCTCTTCCATGGAACCATGGAATTATGGAATCATTTAGGTTGGAAAAGCACTTCAAGATCATCAAGCCTGACTGTTAACCCAGCACTGCCAAAGCCACCACTAAACCATGCCCCCAAGTACCACATCTACATGTTTTTCAATGCTTTTCAATCACCAAGGATGGTGATTCCATCCCTTTCCTGGGCAGGATTCCTTAGGACTCCATGGAGGATCCCTGGTCTTGGTGGGACAGTGATGCTGAATTCCAGCTGAGCCCCAACCTTCCCACTCAGGAATCTGGAAGAAGTCTGGCTAAAAAATGAAAATTTGGGTCTTTCTGTGGCTGTGGGCCAGGTCTCTATCCCTGAGGAGCAGGTTAGGGAGCAATGTGAAGGTTGGAGCTGGGATCCTCCTATGCACCAATGGCTTCCCCTGGGTGTTGCAAGCAGGGAAATCAGCTCTGCCCATGCAGAGGGCTGAAAAGGACCCTGAAACAGGGCCAGGGATGAGAAGAACAGGGTGAGAAGCCCACAGGGAACTGCTGAGGTCGGTAATATGTCTGGGGGATCCTGGTGGCCTCCAGCCAGGGCTGTACCTGCCCTGCCTCCCCCAGCTCCCGCCGCTCCAGAGCCCGGGAAGGCCGGCAGCATTCCTGGCATACCACAGCTCTCACACCCCGTGCTTTATTTACCCAAATCCGGATGCAGAGTGGCCTGGCTGCAGGTCTGGATATTTGCAGGGAGC
This sequence comes from Setophaga petechia, assembly GCA_024362935.1. Taxonomy (NCBI): domain Eukaryota; kingdom Metazoa; phylum Chordata; class Aves; order Passeriformes; family Parulidae; genus Setophaga; species Setophaga petechia. The sequence goes on from JANCRA010000018.1 coordinate 18,839,286, forward strand.
TTTCTGAGACCAGGGATTCAGGGAATGGGCTCCTGTTGAGAGCTTTTCCCATTGATCCTCACCCCCAGAGCTCTCAGCCTCTGGCAGTCAGAAAAAAGTACAAAGCCCACCTGTGGGTACAGGAATTGGGCTGTAGGGAGAGGATTCCTAAATCCAGAAGATAGACAGGAGGTCCCAGCTCCTCCTGCCACACTTTTCGAGGAGCTGTGTGCTTTGTTAGGGATGCTGTTCAGCCAGGGTAACATCCCAAAGGAGCTGCACACCTTGGCCATGGAAGCTGCTGTGGGGGTGGGTTATCACCTGCTCTGTCCCCACAGGCATTTCCGTCTGCCCTTCCCACTCTGTCTCCCTGGATTTCACCATCAGCATTGCCTGGACCCACTGTCCTTTATCCCATGTCTGCCCCTTATCCCATGTCCCTGTCACCATGGCACAGCTGAAACACCAGGTGGGACCCAAACCTCCTGCTGCCATCCCTGTGATCTCTGTGTCCTTGATCCTTGTGTCCCTGCAGCCCTGTGTCCTTCTGTCTCCGTGTCCTTCATCTCTCCATCCCTGTATCCTGTCTAGGACTCAGGGCTCCCATGCCCTGGCAGGGGATGCTGGAGGTGCCTGCAGAGCTGCTGGCTGGGCTGGCACCTGCATGAGACTCCTCCTCTCATTCACATCCCTGGAGAGATGGGGAAGGGCCTGCAGGCTCTGCTCCAAGTGCCACCAGCGTCACCTTGGTGGCTTTGGGTGGGATGCCCTATCCTGGGGCAGCAGCTCTTGTGGGTGACAGGGAGATGGCTCTGCTGCTCCAGGGCTGTCTGGGGAGTTCTGGTCCCTCTGTGGTCACAGTGGGCTGGGACAAGGCCAAGGATTTCCTTGGGGCTCCCTGGCTGTCCACCAAGCCCCATTCCCAGGCAGCAACACCTCATTGCCTTGGTGCCACACCACAGCAGCCTCTCTGCAGCTGTGGTTCCAGCTTTTCCTCATTTCTCTTTGGAGAACATTGGAACTTGGTCCTTGGAGCATCCCTGAATTTTGGCATGTCCTTTGTGGGCCCTGGTTCCTCCTCCTCATCTCCTCATGCATTCCCACTCCTTTCCCACATGCTGAATGCTAAAGCTGAATGGGGAAAGACAAGCTCATCACACTCTCCTTATGGAAAACTGTTTAAAAAACAAAAAAAAAAAAAATCCTTCCAGAATTTGGGAGAAAGGGAATTTCACCCCCTCTTCCAAATAATCCTGATCCTGGTGGGGGAAGTCTGCCAAGGCTGTGGGCCAGCCCTGCAGCCTCTTCCCAGCAAACCAGTCAGGCAAACCGGGTGCTTTCTCTCGCCTCAAGTCCCGGCTTGCTCGTCGGACCGGCAGGAATGAAGCTCTCCCCGCCGGTCCTGCTGAACCCTTCCCTTCCCCCTCCCTCCCTCTCTCATCTCACCCCTTTCCCGGAGGTCCCCCAGGCTTCCAGGCTCCTCTCTGTGTCCAGAGCTTGTTGGGGGGTGCCCCCCGGGCTGTCTTCTGCCAGAGGGTCAACGCTCCCTTCCCGAATTCCTTTCATCGGGATTTGCATTCCATTGCAGAATGAGCCACCTCGAGGTGTCACCTCCCTTCAGAACATCGGCATGTCTTGATTTCTGCATTCCCCTGACCCTGCACCCCTCTGTATCCCTGTGTCCTCAGTCCTTGCACCCCTGTCCCCCTGGCTTCCCGTGACCCTGCCGGGGCGGGCTGGAGATGCCTGCTGAGCATCAGAGGTGCCCCTGTGGCAGGGATGGGATGGGATGGGATGGGATGGGATGGGATGGGATGGGATGGGATGGCAGGATGGGGGTCGTTATTTAGGGGTTGGCCATGACACCCTCTGGAACGCTCCGTCCACTCAACCTTGGAGCATATTCCAGCTTGGGAGCTCCCTCCCCATCATCCCCCACCCCAGGGCACCCTGAAACCCTTCCTCCAGGATCTTTGGGAGGTGGGGACTGTCCAGGTGTCACGGTGGGGCTGCCAGCTCCTGCTCTCACAGCCAGGATCCCCAGCCGGGCTTTGCTGGGCTCAGCAGAAGCGGTCGGACCCGCGGTGCAAATTCCTCATTCCTGTTCCCTGCGCTGTGCTGCCTGCCTGCCATCTTTGCATGCAAACAGTAAACAGGCTGTTATTATCCTGGATGCTTTGAATAACTGCGGCTATTTTTTCTCTTCCCAGTATTCTAAAAAGGCAAAAAATTCCCTGCGGTTTCTGAGTCAACTTTTTTTTTCCTCGCTCTCTTTTCTTTCCTTCCCACCACCTCTGTGACCTTGAAAAACCAGGCGGATGAGCTCCCCGGCTGTCTCTGCTCGCACCCGCTCCCCGAGCCGCTCCCGCTGCTCCCCGTGGCCGGCAACCACGGAATTCGGGGCTGAGCCTGGAGGTGGCGCAGCGCTGGGCAGTGCTGGGCGGGATCCGGCCTGCTGGGCATCCTGCTCATCTCCTCCCCTGCACGAGGGGCTGGGGGATGCTCAAGGAGGTGTTAGGGGTGCCAGAGGAGCTTGGGGATGCTTGGGGAGCTGGGGGATGCTGGAGGTGTGGGGATGCTTGAGGAGCTGGGAATGGTGGAAGTGCTGAGGATGATGGAGGTACTGGGGTGCTGGAGATGCTCAGGATGCTGGAGGTACTGGAGATGCTGGAGGTGCTGGGGATGCTGGAGGTGCTGGGGATGTTGGAGGTGCTGGGAATGCTGGAGGTGCTGAGGATGCCCAAGGATGCTGGAGGTACTGGGGATGCCAAGGAGGATGGGGATGCTGAAGGCACTGAGAATTCTGGAGGTGCTGGGGATGCTTGAGGTGCTGGGGATGCCACAGGAGGGTGGGGATGTTGAAAGCACTGGGGGTTCTAGAGATGCTGGGGGATGCTTGAGGAGCTGGGAATGCTGGAGATGCTGGGGATGCTGGAGGTGCTGGAGATGTTGGAGGTGCTGGGAATGCTGGGGATGCTGGGGATGTTGGAGGCACCTGGGATGCTGGAGGAGGTTTGGGATGCTCAGAGGTGCTGGGCATCCTTGTGGTTCTGGGGATCACTGAGGTGCTGGGGATGCTGGAGGTGGCCAGGGATGCTGAAGGCACTGGTGGGGGGGCTCAGGTGGGTGCAGCTCACACGGACATCTGGGACAGGGGCATGGGGTGCTGCTTCCTCCCTTTGCATCCCAGGAGCTGGAAGGTTTGTCCAGGGATGGTGTGGGCAGCTGGAAGCTGAGAGGGACATGAGAACAGCCTGACCATCCAGGCCTTGCAGGGAGCAGGTGTTCCCTGGTTCCCTCCATAGGTCCCCTGACAGGCCTGAGACTCCTTCCTTCCTTTTCCTGCATCCTCATCCTCCCTTGGAAAACTTTCCCTGGACCAGGGCCTTTGGGAAAGGGGAAGGGGAAGGGGAAGAGGGAAGGGAAGGGAAGGGAAGGGAAGGGAAGGGAAGGGAAGGGAAGGGAAGGGAAGGGAAGGGAAGGGAAGGGAAGGGAAGGGAAGGGAAGGGAAGGGAAGGGAAGGGAAGGGAAGGGAAGGGAAGGGAAGGGAAGGGAAGGGAAGGGAAGGGAAGGGAAGGAAAGGAAAGGAAAGGAAAGGAAAGGAAAGGAAAGGAAAGGAAAGGAAAGGAAAGGAAAGGAAAGGAAAGGAAAGGAAAGGAAAGGAAAGGAAAGGAAAGGAAAGGAAAGGAAAGGAAAGGAAAGGAAAGGAAAGGAAAACCCTACTAGATCTAATGGTTTTGGGGTTTTTTTTGGTTGCTTGCTGAGTTTGGCGGCAGCAGGAAAATTTGAGAGGTTTGTGGCAGGTCCTGGCACACAGGGCTGGATGCAGCATGGAGTGAAGGGCAAGTCCCTGGGATGATGGGCCATGTCCCACCACAGGGTGCTGCAGCATGCTCTGGAATAATATCTGGAGGGAACCAGGGATTAATTAACTGGATGGAGAAAAACTGTGGTCATTAGAAGCTCATTTGGAAGCAAAGGGGCTTGGAAAGGGCACTTCCTCAGCTGGAGGGGAAACGACATCCAGCTGCAGGAGATGGAGATGGCTGGAGCCATCACTCCAGGCAGGGAAAGCCTTTAAATCCCACCCAGCTTCATTCCCCAGGTCTCTCTCTCCCAGTACAGAGTCATTGCACACTAATGCTGCTCAGGCATTTAGAGTGAAACTTCAGTTTCAAGTCTTTTCTCATACAGAAATGCCTTGGGATGTTTTGGTTATTTTTTCCTTTTTTTTTTCCTTTTTAATTAAAAAAACTTGTCTTTTTCCTTCCAGGAAAAATTGGATGTTTGGTTTCTCTGCCCACTGCAGGGGAAACATTTCATTGTGATTTTCCTTTCCTCTCCTCCCCCCTTTGGAGCTGAAACTCTTCTGAAAAAACAAGCATTTAAGAATGTGTGTTGGTCAAAGAAAGAGAAGGGGTCCATATCCCACTTTCCCAGAAAATCATAGAAACACTGAATTTTCGGGAAAACATTTGGCTTCAGGCCAAAGGAAAGTTTTAACTCCTGACACTTGAAACTGTATATGTGCAAATTTTCCTTGAAACATGGTGAGAGGGAGAATCACTTTCCTTGAATTTCCTAATTTTTCATTCGAGAAAGCTGGAGAATTAAAAAAAAAAATTATCCAAGTTTCGGGGAGAAAAACACAAACAGAGAATGGCAGAATGTGAATTTTGGCCTTGATGGAAAATGACAGAGCCTGGAAAATATTCCCACCCGCATTTTTACAGCCTTAAAGTGTGATCCTGCTTTTTTTTTTTTTTTTCTCTCTTGCATAGGGTCCAGCATGAAGTAACACTACCCAGCCTACAGCTCCCATGGCATGTCCCAGGAATTTGTAAGCAATGTTGTATTTGCAGAGTAAACAGGGGTCGGGACAGAGGGTAGGTCAGGGCCACGTGTGTCCAGAGCCACTGGAGAGCAGCTCCTGCCACTTTTGGGAAGGGAGGGCAAGCCCCCACCACCCTGACTGGCCATCCTGGAACTCCAGGCATGTCTTGGATCTACCAAAAGTTTAGGAGTGTGTTTCCAAGGCAACCAAAACATTATTTTTTCCAGCTGCCTCAGAAAAAAAAAATGGTGGAATTAGAGAAGGAAAAAAAAAAAAAATGGAACCATCAGAGGAAATTCTAAGAAAATGAAATCAGATGGAAAACTGGCTGGCTGGTCCCTCTCCCTGGCCCTCCCTGAGGAATGCTGGATGCACACAAGCAAGGAAGATGCTCGTGGGGCTGCCCTCACCAGCCAAGGCTATTCCTGAGCTGCTGCTGCCCCATGCCCAGACCAGGACGGCTCCATCCCGGAATAGAGCCCCCATGGAGGAGACATTACCCACGGCAGCTATTTTGGGTTGTGTCCCTGCAGAGTTAAATGTGTCTGCAGCACCCGCCTGGCTCCATCCCTGTGGCCCAAACAGCTCATCCTGCCCCCAAAGCCCCCATATTTTGGTCCTTGTTCCTCTCTCTTCCATCCTTTTTTCTCCCCATCTCCCCCAGCTTTGTGTCTGTTTATTCAGCCTTGCTTTCCTTCCCCATGCTCAGCTGGCTCCAAGGCTGAGCAGTGCCTGGAGCCATCGTGGTTTGGGAATGCCCATGGATCAGTGGGGAGGAATGCCCAGCACCCAGCACAGGGCAATCAGGAAGACTGGATTGCAAATTCCAGGAGTTTTTTTGCACTCTGCTCTCTTGTTTACGGCTGCTTGCAGGGTGTAATCCCTGCTGTCCTCCTCTTCTATGCCAGGCATTTGCTGGCAGTGATCCCCTGCCCTGCCACAGAGCTGCATCCAGGAGAGTGTGAGGGAAGCTGGGCAGGCAATGCAGGAAAATCCACTCTGGCTTTGCAAGGTCCAGAACAGCTGGAAGGGAGGAGAAAACCCATGGAAAAGAGGGATGTGTGCCACGGCTGCAGCAGAGCTCAGGGAGCCAGCTCATGGCTTTGTGGTCAGGGGATCAGGAGTGAATGGGAATGGACATCTCCCTGGAGACTGCTGCAACCATGGGCTGGCCTGGGAGGCTTGGAGAAAGTGTCATTCTGTGGTGAAGCAGGACAGTCATCCCATCCCATCACACCACCCCCATCAGCCTCCATCTGCGTCCAGGCAGGAGAACCAGTCCCAGCCCTTCCAAACCACAGGCTCTTCATGCTCCACCCAAACCCCATCCCCACTCCCGTGGTCCAAAGACCACCTCCAGTCCATGGTCCACCTCCACTCCCAGTGCTCCCTGAAGGCTGGTGCCCTGCCAGGCACTGAAAACAACCCCCAAGGCTGGAACATTTCCAGCTCCACAGCCTCTCCTGGCTTCAGCACTTGGGGTAAGAACTAGGGATCCTTGGGGTGAGCATGGCACAAAACAGGGATGGAATCCTGAGCACACAGGCTCCTGTTGTGCTGTGGATCCTTCTGGCTGCCCACACAGACACACAGACACACAGACACACACAGAGTCACGTGCTGCCACAGCTGAGGCACGGCTGTGCATGCCCCAGACTGCCACATCTCACTCACAGGCCAGGCACCAAATCCTGGGATGACAAAGCAGGAGAATTCCAGGGTGAGCTCTACCACCACAGAACAGTCCTGGAGAAGAGAGAGGTTTGGGGCTACCCAAATCCTGCAGCCTTCCAGTGGCTAAAGGGGCTCTGAGAGGGCAGAAAAGGGACTTTGAGCAAGGGCATGGAGGGACCAGGACAAGGAGGAATGGTTTCCTGCTGACAGAGGGCAGTGTTAGATGGGATATTGGGAAAAAATTCTTCCCTGGGAGGGTGGTGAGGTCCTGGCACAGATTGCCCAGAGAAGCTGCGGCTGCCACCATCCCTGGAAGTGTTCCAGACCAGGTTGGATGAGACTTGGAGCAACTTGGATAGTGGAGGGTGTCCTTACCCATGGCAGGGGGGTGGAATGAGATGTGCTTTAAGATCCCTTCCAACCCAAACCCCTCTGGGATTCAATGATTCTCTCCTGGAGACTGAGTTTGCCAGGTAACCCCGTGTGCTCCCCAAGCCTGGCTTCCAGAGCATGACTAGAAAGTGCTGCTGGCTTCCAACGTGCCCAGGCAAGCGCCTGCCTCTTCCTGCAGGTTCTGCAACAAACTGCTGCTGCTGCTGCTGCTGGGCTTTTGTGCAACACACCTGGGGCCTTTTCCAGAGGCTGGGCAGGTAGGGAGGGATGGGAGCCTGAGCTGGGAATGCTGCTGGGTCAGCCTGTGGTCCCACACCACGAGGTTCCTGGCACAGTGGGTTGGCAATGCTGCTGCACTCACGCCCTTCCCCAGGAACAGAACCAAGGCAGATTTTGTGATACTTTCTTTTATTTTATGCTGTTCTCAAACAGTTACCCATGGGCTAGGGGAAACTCTCCTCTTGTATTCAGGTTTTGTGCAGAAATGCCACAAATTCTTTCAAAACTCCCCAACTTTCTCAGCCTCGCTGCAATCTCGGGGCTTCGCAGTCCTCCAAAATCTGTGGAATGAGCAGCATTTCCTGGTGTTGAAATGCTGATGTAAGAGGGTGGTGAATCAGTGGAGATCTTTCAGCCTGAACCATGTTGTATGGCTGTTAGTGCTGAAGTTTTGCTATTTTAATCCACAAAGCCCCACACAATCCAGCCGGAGTAAATGGCCAGTAACCCTGCTGCACCCAGTGTCAGACCTGGGAACTGGTGGGAACTGAATTCATGCAGAGCTGTTCTGGCTGGTGGGACCCTGCTC